>SJYC01044181.1:0-14272 GCA_006408675.1 Madoqua kirkii | reverse complement strand
CTGATCCCATCACTTCATGGGAAATAGATGGGGAAACAGTGGAAACAGTGTCAGACTTTATTTTTCTGGGCTCCAAAATCACTGCAGATGGTGACTGCAGCCATGAAATTAAAAGATGCTTACTCCTTGGAAAAAAAGTTATGACCAACCTAGATAGTATATTCCAAAGCAGAGACATGATATTGCCAACTAAAGTCCGTCTAGTCAAGGCTATGGTTTTTCGTGTGGTCAAGTATGGATGTGAGAGCTGGACTGTGAAGAAGGCTGAGCGCCGAAAAACTGATGCTTTTGAACTGTGGTGTTGGAGAAGACTCTTGAGAGTCCGTTTTACTGCAAGAGATCCAACCAGTCCATTCTGAAGATCAGTCCTGGGATTTCTTTGGAAGGACTGACGCTAAAGCTGAAACTTCAGTACTTTGGCCACCTCATGTAAAGTGTTGACTCATTGGAAAAGTCTCTGATGCTGGGAGGGATTGGGGGCAGGAGAAGAAGGGGACGACAGAGGATGAGATGGCTGGATGGCATCACGGACTCGATAAACGTGAATCTGAGTAAACTCCGGGAGATGGTGATGGACAGGGAGGCCTGGTGTGCTGCAATTCATGAGGTCGCAAAGAGTCGGACACTACTGAGTGACTTAACTGAACTGAAAAAGGATTATAAAGCAAGTGTGGGCAAGTGTTAAAAATTAATACATCTGCAGAAAATATTCAGTTATTTCTTATAATATTTTGCAAAATTTTTTCTTTCAAATTATTTTAAAATGAAATGGCAAAAATAATGAGATAAACAGACATTTGAGTGTTCCTTGGCACATTGTGTTATACTGAGAAACCTAATGGAATTTAGGATTTCACAGGATATAACCAAGGGATTATCACACATTGAGCCCAATACATCTTTAGTTAAAAATGCACAAACTATTAATGACTTTTAGCTTCTAAGAGTTTGCAGAAATCTTGACATGTAGAGGTAGAAAAAACGTAAGTTTTCTCCATTCCTAGTTTAGAAAGTACCCTAATACATTTTATCAAAAGCTAATTAAAATTCCATCCACTGGTAAAAAGAACATGAACACAAAATTTAGCAAAGGTAGATAAGTCACTGGGACACTGGGAATTGACTCCAAGGGAAAAGAACTTGAATACTGCAGCAAAACTAGGCCATCTATTCACTTCAACAGGAATCGATCGTTTATAATTTATCTGCAGAGCTCCCTGAGAAAAGAGAGGGAAAGCCACAGTATCATTATCATCATCATACAATTACTTATGTGTTAAATGAGTAATAAAACATGATGATATGCATTGTAAAGTAGAATGGTAGAAGGATCAGAATATGATATGGGAAGAGGAAAATTCTAATTTTAGGAAAGACACAAATAAATCATTTTCTCTCTTCAACTTCTCTCTGTCTGATCCCCAGACTTGAAAAAATGCAGTCGGATTTTGCTAAATTACTATTGCTCTCTCTAGTAGTTACAGTGACATTAAAAAATTTTAAGCATATATAGTCTATATTATTTTTCTCTACAATTTACAAAATGGTATTTAATGACATAGTAGCTTCAAAATCAAAGAGGTTTTTAAAAATTCTTGGCAGATTTGGCCGCTCAAGAGATATGTATCAGGTTATACACTACCCCTGATTTCTAGGTCATCACTTTAAATTCAATTCTGCCTAGTGACCACTAGCTGTTCAAAGTGAAATGAACTTAGAGTTTAAGAGAATTCAACAGTCATTTGTATTATCTACTGCCTATTCCATTTTGTGGGTAAATAGTCTCTAGTCACCAGTGTGCCTTCAGTTCAGTTCAGTTCAGTCCAGTCACTCAGTTGTGTCCAACTCTTTTTGATCCCATGAATTGCAGCACACCAGGCCTCCATCACCAACTCCCAGAGTTCACCCAAACTCATGTCCATTGAGTCAGTGAGCCATCCAACCATCCTCTGACATCTTCTGTCATTCCATTCTCCTCTTGCCCTCAATCTTTCTCAGCATCAGGGTCTTTTCAAATGAGTCATCTGTTTGCATCAGGTGGCCAAAGTATTGGAGTTTCAGCTTCAACATCAGTCCTTCCAATGAATACCCAGGACTGATCTCCTTTAGGATGGACTGGTTGGATCTCCTTGCTGTCCAAGGGACTCTCAAGAGTTTTCTCCAACACCACAGTTCAAAAGCATCAATTCTTTACCACTCGGCCTTCTTTATGGCCCAAATGTCACATCCTACTAGAAAAACCATAGGTTTAACTAGATTGATGTTTGTCAGCAAAATGATGCCTCTGCTTTCTAATATGCTGTCTAGCTTTGTCATAGTTTTCTTCCAAGGAGCAAGTGTCTTTTTAATTTCATGGCTGCAATCACCATCTGCAGAGATTTTGGAGCCCAAGTAAATATATATTCTTCATATATTTGCCATAAATTGATAAGATCTGATGCTATGATCTTAGTTTCTTGACTGTTGAGTTTTAAGCCAACTTCTTCACTATTCTCTTTCACATTCATCAAGAGGGCTCTTTAGTTTCTCTTCACTTTTGGCCATTAGGGTGATGTCTTCTACATATCTGTGATTGTTGATATTGCTCCCAGAAATCTTGATTCCAGCTTGTGCTTCATCCATCCCAGCATTTTACCTGATGTACTGCATAAGAGTTAAATAAGCAGTATGACAATATAATGCCTTGACCTACTCCTTTCCTAATTTAGAACTATTTTTCCATGTCTAGTTCTAACTATTGCTTCTTCACCTGCATACACGTTTCTCATGAGGCAGGTAAGGTGGTCTGATATTCCCATCTCTTGAAAAATTTTCCACAGTTTGTTGTGATCCACACACAAAAGCTTTAGCATGGTCAATGAAGCAGAATTAAGTGTTTTTCTGAAACTCTCTTGCTTTTTCTATGATTCAGCAGATGTTAGCAACTTGATCTCTTGTTCCTTTGCCTTTTCTAAACCCAGCTTGTACATCTGAAAATTGGTTCATGTACTGTTGAAACCTAGCTTGAAGGATTTTGAGTATTATATTGCAGGTATGTAAAATGAGCACTATTGTGCAGTAGTTTGAGCAGTCTCTGTTATCACCCTTCTTTTGGATTGGAATGAATACTGACCTTTTCAAGTTCTGTGGCCAATGCTGAGTTTTCCTAATTTGCTGGCATATGGTGTAGTACTTTAGCAGGATCATCTTTTAGGATTTGAAATAGCTCCGCCTGAATTCCATCACCTCCACTAGCTTTCACACACCAGAATGTCTGGTTCCAGATGAGTGACCACACCATCATGGTTATCTGGGTCATTAATACCTTTTAGGTACAGTTCTTCTAACAGCTTCACTGGAATTCCATCACCTCCACTAGCTTTGTTCATAGTGATGCTTTCTAAGGACCACTTGACTTCACATTCCAAGATGTCTGGCTCTAGATGAGTGATCACATCATCATGATTATCTGGGTCATGAAGATCTTTTTTGTACAGTTCTTCTGTGTATTCTTGCCACCTCTTCTTAATATCTTCTTCTTCTGTTATATATTGAAGCAATCATATGATATTTTTGTTTGTTTGATTTGTTCATGTGGTGAACCACATTAATAGATTATCTAACATTGAACCAATCTTACATTTCTGCCACACATTCAAATCAGTGGTCATGTATTTGTTTTATGAAATAAAACATTCTGTTTGCTAAGGTTTTCCTTAGTGTTTTGCACCTGTGTTATAAATAGAGCTTGTCTAATTTCCTTGTCAAGATGTCCTTATCATTGATTAGTTATGCAGGTTATACAAGCCTCATAAAATTAGTCAGGAGTAAGTTGTCTCCATTTTTCTATTCTTTGAAGTATTTAATATAAGAACTGAGTTTTGTATTTCTTAGAAATTTGAATCACTCATCTCTAAAATCATATTGTGCCTCGTGTCTTATTGAATTAGTTTTTAAAATTTAGTTTTTCAGGAATATATCAATTTCATGTCGATTTTTAAATATATTGGCATAATTCCTGCTATTCTTTGGAACTCTGCATTCAGATTAGCAATTATGAATAAAGCTGCTATCAACATCTATGTATAAGTGTTTTGTTGTTTTGGAGGGAGGGTTTGTTTTTGGTTTTGTCTCTTCTGGGTTTTTGCTGCTGCACAGGTTTTTCTCATGTTGAGGTGCATGGCCTTCTCATTATGGTGGCTTTTCTTAGTGTGGAGCGCAGGTTCTAGGGCGGCAGGCTTCAGTAGTTGTGGCTCGTGGGCTCAGTAGTTGCAACTCCCAGGTTCTAGAGCAGCACAGGCTCAATAGTTGTGGCACCTGGACTTAGTTGCTCCACGTCATGTGGGATTTTCCCAGACCAAGGATTGAAACTGTGTCTCCGGCACTGGCAGGCAGATTCTTTACCACTGATCCACCAGGGAAGTACTGTGTATAAGTTTTTGTACCGACTTAAGTTTTCAACACATTTGGGTAAATACCAAGGAGTACAACCGTTGGATCATATGTATGCTCCTGTTTAATAGATATGGAAAGAGGTCAAAGGAACTTAGAATCAAAAGCAGAAAGGACTTCCACATTACTCCCAACTCTTCTGCTCCTTTTAACAACCACGATCTTTATGATTTACCTGGAAATCATCCAGGTTCTGCTTGCTTTCTGTTTCTAATCAGCAGGCGTGGAGAGCTTTTGCTTTCATTTGTCTTTCATTTCATCCTGGGTGGTTAAGCCTTATTTTCAACTTTTATTTTAAATTCTCTGAGGGCTTTGCTCTGAGCCTTCAGTAACTGTGTGCTTACTTGATTTGCTCACAGCTCCTGAGGATCACAGCAAGACTCAAATATAAAGAACAATTATTCAATCTTTCAGATCTTCAGACACATCCCTATTAGTATGAATCATTAAGCTCCTTGTTTGCTAAAAATATACATTACTGTAACTAGAAATGTACATTTGAAAGCATACAATTTGACTCTAATAAGACCAAACTTGAGGAGTATAATTTTCTCTTTAAGAAAATAAGGTTGAAACCATTTTGTAAAAATTTCCTGGAACTATTAGTAGTTGCTAAAACTCCAAATTGTGTTCACCTCACTTTTACTCCACGCATATCCCTTCCCTCCTCCAAGTAAAGCCCAGGTGTATTTCAACTAGAAGAAAAGCACATCAGATGCCAAGTGCTATGATCTTTTTTAAGATTTCATTCCCTCTCCCATTGTGAATGCAATTGCTACATTCTAAAATGGTGACTTGTTTGATTGGACACCTGTATAGAGTCCTTTCCCTCAGGTGAGCACCATGTCCCTGAGTTATAGACACCAAAAGTCCATTATCCAACCCCTAGATTTTTTTTTTTAATACAGTTGCTTTACAATGTTGTGTTTATGCTCTACAGCAAAGTGAATCAGCTATACAGGCGTGCATGCTCAGTAACTTCAGTCATGTCCAACTCTTTACAGCCCTACCAACGATAGCCCTCCAGGCTCCTCTGTCCATGGGAATTCTCTAGGCAAGAATACTGGAGTGGGTTGCCATGCCTTCCTCCATGGGATCTTCCCGACCTGGGGATTGAACCAATGTCTCCTACATCGCAGGCAGATTCTTTATCCACTGAGCCACCATGAAGCCCATAGGTATTCATGGATGTTGGGGTCCTTTAATGGACCAGGACTTGGCAGTCTGGAGGCGACGATAAGAAAGTGAAAGAAAGAAAGAGGTTGATACTCCCTGGTTTATGCAGAGAACCAATAAAGTCCTTGACACAGGACTTGCATCTCTCACGAAGGCACTGGGTGCCCTCTCAAGGGGGAAATGAAGGCACGGAGCACCTTCTCAAGAGAGTCTTAGAAGCCCAGGCAGGACAGTGAGCAAGATGAGTATCTGCGCTCCAGAGAATTAGCAGAGGAGAGAGACAGAAAGAAAGAAAGACATGGGGACCCAAGCTCTGATGGAGCAAAGGTGCTTTATTAGCAGATATGCAAGCTTATATATTTTTAGTGAGATGATTACACAGGATGAAATTTTATCAATAGCCACAATATGGATAGTCTAATACATACAAGGTGTCTGACACTGAAAGAGTCACTTCATGTCTCATCCTATGACCTCAGTCCTGAGAACTGCATGCAGCTTTTCTCATTCTTGGAATAGGAACTGATAAGGAACAGAGAATCCTTGAGAAATAGAAAACAGCATGCAAGAATCCTCCTGTTAAATGTTCCCTGACAATTCCCCCTTATCTATTATACTTGTAAAAAGAGTCTTGATTAATTGAGTTTGTCAGAAAGAGAATGTTTACTAAAGAAGATTCAAGCCTGTCTCACACAACAACCTCAGTTCCTGGGAGCAGCCTGCTGTTCTGCTTAAAAAGAAACAAAGAACTTGTGAGAAACAGCACGTAGGAATCCTCCTGTTAAACACTCCCCAGCAATTCCCCCTTATTTATTTATAATATTTGTAGAAAGAGTTCTGACCATTAGAGTTTGTTTAGTTTTAACAATCGTGGCATGAAGGCAACGATAGATGACAAATATAATTGTCAAGAAAATCACCAAAATTACAGTTCCAGACCCGATGCTGTGAGTAATGCTTTGAAACCATCCATGTGTGTCTAACCCAGATAATTGATCAGCTAGTTGTTCAGCTAAAGTTTTCAAATTAGTGGAAGAGGGGCAGATTATTAGAGAAGGTTTCAAATATTTCTTTTTGTAATAATTTTACATTCAGAGAGGCATTATTATGTATGTTTTGCAAATGAAATTTGGTTTGTTCCCAGTTGTACACATTATTATTGAAATAAACAAGAGTAACACAAAATTGAGTAGAATTCCAGTCACATTTTAGCATTACCTGTTTCTGTACATTTGTTAATTGATCTCCAGCCCATGTGATGGCTGTTTTTAGTTCCTGTATTTTCTCTTGAATATCCTCATCTATCTGAGCCTCAGTGGCCCACATAGTATGAGCATCTTTTGTCCAATTTTGAATAAAATTATGTGTTTGAGTTGAGGTTTGTAAAGCAACACCAGTGACAGCAGCAGTGGTGCAAATAGCCATTAATCCCAAAATGCCAAAATCAGCCACCCAGTAAATCGTTTAGATCACTGAAGCAATTTAGTAAATAACTGGGAAGCAAGTCCAGCCATGGGAGTTTCTTCCCAGGGCCACTGGAGATTCATTGGTAACCACAGATTATGACGCGATCAAAGAATCAAAAGGGAGTCATTTCTCAAGGAAATAGAGGATTTAAGACAAGTATTTAATTTACAGTTTATGCAAGTTACAGAAGGTAAAGTCTTATTGAATTGTAAATTTCCTATAGCTATAACAAAAGGAAGTGGAACACAGGCTTGTATAAAATATGATTGATCATAGCAAAAGAAATAATTGCTATGGCTACGACTGGTCCCTGTGAAGTGTCCGGTCCAAGTCGCAAGTTCCTTGGTGCTTGCAGCAAGTTTTCAGATGTCTCCTTGCTCAGGCTCAGTCTGTTTATCAAGGATGATTCAAGGATGAGGGGGAGCAAATCCATGGTCAAGCCATCCGAGAAGTCCTCTGTCATGGTAATGCTCCATTGTAGTATTAGTAACTTTCTGTGCCACTTGAGTAACATAATCACACATAGTTCTATTAATGTCATCTGAGCAGCTAGATAACCATATATTATGGGGTCCCCAAACCATAACTGTATGATTAGCCATTAACATTAATTTTCCTGATTTGGCCTGACATTTGTCTCAATAAATAGGAATATATTTAAAGTTCTTATTAGTAAACCTTTGCACAGTGTTCTTTGTTCTTTCCTTAATTCTTTCCCTAAAGTTTTAGTAGTAAAAACATGGTTCATGGACAAAGAAAGGGCAGTAAATAATCCAAGCAGTGTCTGAAAGTCTTCTTTTGGAGGCAGGATGAAAGCCAAGTTTGTTGTTTCACACTAACATATAATTTTGTTGGGCCCATGCATAAGGGTAGGATTTCATAGCCTAGAGAAATGGTAATTAGTTTTCCTACTTTCTCAGGATGAGAGGGCCCCTCCAAGCTCCAAGGAGGGGGCATATGTATTGAGTCATTAGTGGATACGATTGGTCCTATATCTGTCCATTCTATAACCTACTATAAAAAAAGGGTGGGGGGTTAGGTACATAAGCCTATTAAGTGTGATCAATCAAGTCAGCCTGAGTAGGGGAAGCAAAAGCAAGCAAAGCAAGCATAGCAAAGAATAACATTTTCAGGATTCCTAGGCATTCTCTGCTGAGAAATCAGATTTTCAGCTTGATTAGTAAGGGGTTTTATCTGTCCCCAAGTAGGGAGATCATAAAGTCGGTGATGTCAAGTGCACCGTTTTTTGGAAATTTTTAAAGCTGCTATGGCTTGTATTGGAATTTCTTCTTCCTGGGATTTTTGCTATTTTGTCTCTCGTTTGAGTGTTGGGGTCCCCCTTAGGTTGAATTTTCTGAAGAGGAAGTCATATGAGTTCGTTGGATCCATCTGGTGAAATAGAAGTATACCCTTTTCCCTGTAAGATTAGTTTCTTAGATTTCTATTGATTAGTTAATCTGTCTTGATAGCAAATGGTCAAAGGAAGGGAGGTGTCCTTTAATGTCTCGAAATGTCTTTTTCTGCTTTTGTCAAAATATTTCCTTGCAGTAAGTTTGAAAAATTTAAAACAAATAAAGCTATATTAACAATAGTTATAGAAAGAAAGGAAAGTGAAAATAATGAAAACATTCTTAGGAAATATTTCAGTCCAAAAGGAAAAAAAATCATCTAGAAATCTGTTTGGGACTGGTATTTGGCTGTGGGTTTGAATTAATGGGTTGATTTTCTCTTCATTCAGTATATACATTTTTCTGATATAAAAAGAAATGGGATTTGACTGTGTTTTAAGTCGTTTGTGTTATTTGAGGCAAAGGATTAGAAGCAAACACTCAAATATTTTTTCCTAAGTGAAATTATTGAAAAGTTGATGCAGAACAGCTTGATAAATGAATTGTTGCTCATATCTAAATATATTTGACCTTGTCCTTGGAAAAGAAATGGAGCCTGGTAGCTGTTGAATCTCTGTTCAGTGTGTCAAGGAAGATGATTATATTTTCAAGACAGACCTGAAAAGAAGGTAAATATTTTGCACTTTTAATATTCTTAGGAACAAATAACTTATTTGGCAAATGGTGTCATTTTTATGTTGTTTTTGTTTTGTATTGTGAAACAGGCAATAAAGTTGATGTTATTTTGTTTTAAGAATCTCACAGATTGGAAACAGAAATAAAGCTATATTAGTAATAGTTATAGGCTTAAAGACTATATTGCATTAGAATCTAGTAAAGTCTGTTCTGAATAAGGAAGATAAAAGTGTTCCTGTTTATATCCTCTTATTTAATTTTTTATTTGCAGTTACAGTGTGTAATGTGTTTGTTTAACTATGTCTTGTGTTTGTGGAATATAAGGAATGTTTGTAATCTGTTTAATAGAGGATGCATGTAAAAATTATTTAAATTTGCTTAGAAATATAGGCAGGGCTATTGTCTGTTTTTATAGAATTAGGTGTTATTATTGCAAAGTAAGTTGATAGGTAGGTTATACTATGTGTAGTTTTACCTTGGAGAGGCGTAGCGCATATAAAAGAAGAATTTGTATTAATCAAAACATGTAAGAAGGAAGAGGAAGAAAGTTCAGGGTAATGAGTTAAATCCATTTGTCATAAAATTTTCTTTCATTTTTCATAAACTCTTTTTATATTTTTGTATTCATCATTTTATTTGCCATTTCTTATATCCTTTTATTAAAGTATATATCTTACTTTTCTTTAGCAACTATGAAATTTCTTCTATGTTAGTATTTTATAGATTGGTGAATATATTTATTATATCATATTATATATTATTATATATATTTATTAATAGTCTAAAATCTCTTTAGTTTTTATGTAAGAAAAACTTTTTGTAAGAGGAAGTTACTTTTTTTCCCACCAATTGTTTATGGCTGGAGTCCCAGATACAGTGGGTTGTGTATCCCAAGGACATGATAAGAGTTAACTTTAGGTTTTTTCTTAAGCCTATTTTGCTTCCCAGGCAGAATTGGAGCTCCAAAAAATGTATTTTAAGAAGTTAACCTTTTCTTAACTGCACGTGTAAGAAGAATCAGTTTTACAATTTCAAAAAAGATTTTATTTTAATCAGTTTTCTCTAGACTCTAAAGAATATCATGGCCATTCAGTGTAAAAAATATCATTTCTCCTTCTTGTAGTCATTATGATATATGTATATATGTATTATTAATGATATATGCACGAGGGAATTGCTGTCACATTGGATGTAAAGCCTTGGCTACAAAACTTTTGACAAATATTAGGATTGTTAAGCATATTTTGAAGTAATATATTCTACTGAAATCTTTTATGAGGCCCAACATGATTAGGATAAGGGAGAGAGAAAGTGAATCTCTCCCAGTCTATAGGTTGTAAAGGTATATTAAAAATGCAATCTTGTAACTCAGTAATAATAATGTGCCAATTTTGAGGAATAGTAATAGGTGATAGGATCTCTAGCTGTAATGTATCCATAGGTTTCATAGATGTATTAACTTTCCTAAGGTCTGTTAAGATATGCCATTTGTTAGATTTCTTTTTTATCATAAAAATAGGAATCTTCTAAGGAGAGTGAGATTCCTCAATATGTTTTAATTCTAATTGTGTGTCTATAAGTTCTTTAGTAGCCTGAAATTTATCTTTTGTAAGGGGACATTGCTCTGTCCAAATAAGCTCATCATTCTTCCAAGTTATTTTAATAATTGTTTTGTTTGTTAAATGAGCAGTGGCCCTTAGGAAAAATGTGGGATGTATACCTGATTTTGCCATTGCATAAGTAAGTCCCTTCCTATTAGACTAAGGTCTTAATGTTGCAGGCTGGCCTTTTGGTCCTTCATATGAGTAGATCTAAACATTTTGATAAATTTCTTGTACTTTGGTTTGAGAAATTCCTGCAATTTGGCAAGAAAAAAACTTTTGACAAATATTAGGATTGTTAAGCATATTTTGAAGTAATATATTCTACTGAAATCTTTTATGAGGCCCAACATGATTAGGATAAGGGAGAGAGAAAGTGAATCTCTCCCAGTCTATAGGTTGTAAAGGTATATTAAAAATGCAATCTTGTAACTCAGTAATAATAATGTGCCAATTTTGAGGAATAGTAATAGGTGATAGGATCTCTAGCTGTAATGTATCCATAGGTTTCATAGATGTATTAACTTTCCTAAGGTCTGTTAAGATATGCCATTTGTTAGATTTCTTTTTTATCATAAAAATAGGAATCTTCTAAGGAGAGTGAGATTCCTCAATATGTTTTAATTCTAATTGTGTGTCTATAAGTTCTTTAGTAGCCTGAAATTTATCTTTTGTAAGGGGACATTGCTCTGTCCAAATAAGCTCATCATTCTTCCAAGTTATTTTAATAATTGTTTTGTTTGTTAAATGAGCAGTGGCCCTTAGGAAAAATGTGGGATGTATACCTGATTTTGCCATTGCATAAGTAAGTCCCTTCCTATTAGACTAAGGTCTTAATGTTGCAGGCTGGCCTTTTGGTCCTTCATATGAGTAGATCTAAACATTTTGATAAATTTCTTGTACTTTGGTTTGAGAAATTCCTGCAATTTGGCAAGAACCTTTTTGTATAGGCCAGGATTTGGGTCATAAATATTTGGAAATAATAATAATATTAGATCCAGTGTCAAGGAGACTAGAAAATCTTTTGTCATTAATTTTGATGTTTATATTTCATTGGGCATATTCAGATACCAATGATGTCCATAAGGACTGTTTTTGATCTGTACTGTTGAATCTGCCTGTCCATATATCATCAGAGAAGTTAATAGAACTGTACGGCAAGAGAAGTAATTGAGCAATTTTGTCCCCTTTTTTAATTACCATAGAATCTGAGATGACATCATAATTTGAATCTCTCCTTTATATTATAGTTTGAATCAATTATTCCAGAGTGAACAGTAATTCCTTTAGAAGCCAAACTAGATTGGCCAAATAAAAGACTGAAGGTTGTAGGGACAGAGGTCCAAAAAGTCCGGTAGGTACTCTAGAAGGGACTGCCTGAGGATAAAGAAAAAAATCATTTAGGGCTGGTATATTGACGGCAGCACTGCAGGATGTTGAGGGTTAGAGGGAAAAGATAGAATTTGCCCCTGGTTTTTGTTGTGTGTGTGTAGGGAAAGTGAGGTCCCCTGTTTGGAGTTTCCTGGAATAGATTTTCCTTTAATATCAAATTTCAATTTACAGTCTTTGGCCCAATGCATTCCTCTACAGCAGTGAGGGGGAATTCTTGGAGGTTTTCTATTAGCCTTCTTAGGGCAGTCCCCTTTTAAATGGTTTTTTATCTCTACATGCAGAGCATCCTTCATTTCCCTTTTTAAAGGTAGTAGCCATTGTTTCAGCTAGCATTTGCATCTTTTGAGTTTCTGATCCTAGATTGTGATAAGCCTTCAAATAATCAGTAATAGTCCCAGTCTTACAAATTGCAGTGATAGCTCTCTGACATTCCTGATTTGCATTCTCATAAACAAGTAATTTCTCTAGCTGTTTCTTGGTTTCTTCTCCGATTACAGCATGGGAAATAACAGTTTCTAATGTAGCAAAAAAATTAGCATAATTTTCATTCAGTTCAGTTCAGTTCAGTTGCTGAGTTGTGTCTGACTCTGCGACCCCATGAATTGCAGCATGCCAGGCCTCCCTGTCCATCACCAACTCCCAGAGTTCACTCAGACTCACATCCATCAAGTTGGTGATGCCGTCCAGCCATCTCATCCTCTGTTGTCCCCTTCTCCTCCTGCCCCCAATGCCTCCCAGCATCAGAGTCTTTTCCAATGAGTCAACTCTTCGCATGAGGTGGCCAAAGTACTGGAGTTTCAGCTTTAGCATCATTTCTTCCAAAGAAATCCCAGGACTGATCTTTAGAATGGACTGGTTGGATCTTCTTGCAGTCCAAGGGACTCTGAAGAGTCTTCAACACCACAGTTCAAAAGCATCAATTCTTTGGTGCTCAGCTTAGGTTCCACAAAGGAGAGACTTTTGGAGTTGTGCCTGTTGGCAGAGAAGGAGCATTTGGAGCAGCTGGGGCAGAGCTAGTAAGAAAATTTTGAAATACTTTATGTTGTTCTAATTGGGCCTTTTGTAACGTTTCATCATCTAATTCATATTCATGCAGTAAGTGTTCTATCTGTTGTTGAACATTAAGAGGGCTAGAATTTACCATGGTGCTCAGCTTAGGTTCCACAAAGGAGAGACTTTTGGAGTTGTGCCTGTTGGCAGAGAAGGAGCATTTGGAGCAGCTGGGGCAGAGCTAGTAAGAAAATTTTGAAATACTTTATGTTGTTCTAATTGGGCCTTTTGTAACGTTTCATCATCTAATTCATATTCATGCAGTAAGTGTTCTATCTGTTGTTGAACATTAAGAGGGCTAGAATTTACCTTGAAATGGCCAGAAATCAACTGGAATATGTTTTCCTTGCTTGGTGGCTCATTCAACATTTTTTGACCTGGTGCCAAATTTCTAAATCAAAACTGCATTTATCAGGGAAGCAAGGATTACATTTAACCATTGTTTGAAATCAAGCCTCTATTCATTGGCACAAAACCAAAAGTCGCTGAGTTTTAAACAAATGGTGAAGTAAAGTAGAGAAATGATGGAGCTTTCCAGCTGTATAACCCATGTCTTAGTACTTACCATCCTCAATAGGTCTCAAGTCCCTCCGTCCAAGTGCCATGTATACCACTGTCTCTGTTCTGGGGTGCCACTTGTTGAGATCCTTTAATGGACCAGGACCTAGTGGTCCTTAGGCGACAATAAGAAAGTGAAAGGGAGAAAGAGGCTGATACTCCCTGGTTTACAGAGAGAACCAATAAAGTCCTTGACACAGGACTTGCATCTCTCACGAAGGCACCGGGCGCCCTTTCAAGGGGGAAATGAAGGAACGAGGTGCCTTCTCGAGAGTCTTAGAAGCTCGGGCAGGAGAGTGAGCAAGACAGGTCTCTGCGCTCAGTAGAATTAGACGAGGAGAGAGAGACAGACAGAAAGAAAAAAGAAAGAAAGAAGAAAGAAAGGAAGGAAGAAAGACAGACAAACAGACAGACACGGGGACCCAAGCTCTGATGGAGCAAAGGTGCTTTATTAGCCGAAATACAGGCTTATATATCTTTCAGTTCAATTCACTTCAGTCAGTCGCTCAGTCGTGTCCTACTCTTTGCGACGCCGTGAATCGCAGCACGCCAGGCCTCCCTGTCCATCAACAA
>SJYC01044180.1:0-28646 GCA_006408675.1 Madoqua kirkii | reverse complement strand
TGAATATTGTCACCCTGCTTATTTAACTTATATGCAAAGTACATCAAGAGAAATGCTGGGCTGGAAGAAGCACAAGCTGGAATCAAGATTGCTGGGAGAAATACCAATAACCTCAGATATGCAGATGACACCACCCTTATGGCAGAACGTGAAGGGGAACTAAAAAGCCTCTTGATGAAAGTGAAAGAGGAGAGTGAAATAGTTGGCTTAAAGCTCAACATTCAGAAAACGAAGATCATGACATCTGGTCCCATCACTTCATGGGAAATAGATGGGGAAACAGTGGAAACAGTGTCAGACTTTTTTTGAGGGGGCTCCGAAATCACTGCAGATGGTGACTGCAGCCATGAAATTAAGAGATGCTTACTCCTTGGAAGAAAAGTTATGATCAACCTAGACAGCATATTAAAAAGCAGAGACATTACTTTGCCAACAAAGGTCCGTCTAGTCAAGGCTATGGTTTTTCCAGTGGTCATGTATGGATGCAAGAGTTGGACTGTGAAGAAAGCTGAGTGCTGAAGAATTGATGCTTTTGAACTGTGGTGTTGGAGAAGACTCTTGAGAGTCCCTTGGACTGCAAAGGAGATCCAACCAGTCCATCCTAAAGGAGATCGGCCCTGGGTGTTCTTTGGAAGGAATGATGCTAAGGCTGAAACTCCAGTACTTTGGAGATGTGAAGATTTGACTCATTGGAAAAGACTCTGATGCTGGGAAGGATTAGGGGCAGGAGGAGAAGGGAACAACAGAAGATGAGATGGCTGGATGGCATCACCAACTCGATGGATGTGAGTCTGAGTGAACTCCAGGAGATGGTGATAGACAGGGAGGCCTGGCATGCTGTGATTCATGGGGTTGCAAAGAGTTGTACAAGACAGAGCCAATGAACTGAATTGAACTGAACTGAACTAAGAATTGACAGTCTACTTTCATTTCTACTGTCTAAAAATAAAATGAAAACCTTAAAGCATTTATATTATATATATGATTTCATCATGTATATGTGAAGTATATATATATATGTTTGTATATACTCACATGTTTGTACATACTCACATATATATTCATATATTCATATTCATATATATTAATTTGTTTGCATGTACTCTCATTTGTATATATGTATCTGTGTTTTCTCTACATCTGTCTACCTGTCTCTGTGTGCATCTCTCTGTCTCTCTTTCCATCTATCTATCTACCTGATTTCCTTAAGGAGGACGGACTCCTGCCGTAGATAATTGCCTGAGGCCTGCTCTGTAGCCAAGTTGTGATACCCTTTCTTCAAACTCTTACTAGAAAGTTCAATATAGAAAAAAGATAAAAGAGGATTTGCTTTAACTGAAGTAGTTGAAAGCCACTGGTGAACAAAAACGATCTTTTGTTGGAGCAGAAGGAATTAGGAGGGAATCTAGATGTAGCTCTGACATTAATTGCCTGTGCAATGTTGGGAAAATCCATCATCCTCCAGGCCTCAGTGTTAACATCTAAAAAATAAGAGGATTGTGCAAGATCTTTTCTAAAGTCAATTAAACCACTAAAAATGCTTTGATTGTAATAGAAATAAATCTTAAAATTAAAAAAATCATAACTCTTTCCTACAACTGAACTTTTAAAGTTTGTTATGGTTTTACTTGCAATGCCCAATAAGAAACGTGAAGTCCTAACCCCCAATAACTCAGAATGTGACCTTATTTGGAAATAGGCTTGTTACAGATGGAATTAGCTAAGATAAGGTCATACTGAAGTAGGGTAGGCTCTTTATCAAATATGAGTGGTGTCCTTATAAGGAGAGAAGAACAGACAAAGAGGCAGAGACTCACAGGGAGACCGCCAAGGAGCAATAGAGGCAGGGATAGGAGTGATGTATCCGCCAAAGAATTTGGAAGGCCAGAGATTACCAGTGAGGACAGTAAGCTAACAAGAAGCACAGAAAAGATGCTCCCTCAGAGGGCCTAAAGGAACCAATTCTGTTGACACTTCGATTTCAGACTTCTAGTCTCCAGAACTGTGACAAGATAAATTTCTGTGTTTTTTTTAAACCACCCAGTTGTGGTACTCTGTTATAGCAGCTGTAGGAATCTAATAAAAATATTAATAAACTAATATACTAATATGTGCTATGTTATGCTGAGTCTGTTCAGTCGTGTCTGACTCTGTGACTCCATGGACTGTAGCGTGCCAGGCTCCTCTATCCATGGGATTCTCTTGACAAGAATACTAGAGTGGGTTGCCATGCACCACCTTCCACAAAGAGATCTTCCCCATTCAGGGACTGATCCTACATCTCCTGCGTCTCTTGCATTGCAGGTGGATTCTTTACCAAACAGTTTGTATACTAATTTCATTTCTTAGTTTTACATATTAATATGTAGCTGGTTAAATAAACATTTTTAACAAATATGATCCATCTTCAATTATTTTGCTTTATACACATTTAATTTTAACTTGTTATAGATGCATTGTGTTACTAATCCAAATTCTAGAAATCTGCAAGGTGTCTTAAAAATATGACATTAATTTGTTGATGGTAAGTATTTTTTAGAAAATGTATCTGTCTTGAAATATTAACAGAGCTGCTGTAATTGCCTCATTTTCTCCAGCCTTTTATTTTCGGAGGCAGTAGATGAAGTGATTAGGTGTTTGCCTTAAGAGATTATCAGGGTTCAAATCCCGACTCTGTTACTTCTTAGCTAGTGTTATATGTGACCTTGGACAAGATACTTGTGCTGTCTCTGCCTTGCTTCTCTGATTGTTAACTTGGAAATAATAAAAGCATTGATCTCATAGGAGTGTTGGATTGATTGTACTAATGAAAGCATGACTAGGTCTCAAACAGTGGTTGGAACATAGATATTAATACATGTTAGCTGTTAGCCTTTCCTTTCTAGTGCTTCTAACCCGTTGCTAGATTCTGATGTGCTACTCACCAGCTAGGGAACACTACGGGAATCTCCATCACATACATAAAAATGTTAAACACTGTCCAAAAATCGGCACCATCTAAGTTTCTGCTTCTTTTCTCCCTTTCATGCTGTCTACTGAAGTTTCATCCTCCTTTAAAATCCAGCTCATATTTTATTTCCTTCAGAAAAGTCTTCCCAGATCACCTACATCATTCTTTTCCTCCCTGCTGTATTTCCATCACATCAGCGTGAAGCTCTCATACACACCCTACCAGGAGTCATGCTTGTTATGTCCCATTTGATAGATTATGACCTCCAGGAGGGCAGGGCCTATATCTTATAATTTTGTATCTCTCATAGTACCTACCAGAGATTTTACGCTTAGTAGATACTCAATAAATGGTTGTTAAACTTGGTTGAACCCACATTTTTTTTTCTTTTTGGCAGATGCCCTAAGAAAATCATAAAACAAATGAATTACTTTTCTTCTTTTCATTGCAATATATATGCCCTGGGCTAGTGGATATTTGCAAGCCTGGTTTAGAACTAGGGAAGTCATCAATCTAAGAAAGGAAAGGAAATGCATTTTAAATCACAAGAGCAATATAGGCTTATATAAGGCCTTCTAGCAAAGCAATTATCGATGGCTCAATAACCCAGGTGCTAGTGTTATTATGAACAAAAATATGAGGTTGAGAGACAGTGAGTGATCTCAACTTTTATATTCCATAGGTATGCAATTCAGTGAAACATGTACAGATGGAAAGTTTAGATCTGAGAATCATATGTGGGTATCATAACACAAATAATTGGCTTTCTTTCTAAAGAACATCTGTTTAAACATCTGAAAGCAGTTGTTTATACTGCTGCCAAGATGCTGAAAAATATAATAATTCTCCAATGAGGTTAGAATATCCGGGGGAAGAAAAATACTTTTTATGTAGTTCTATTTTTATTAAATCCTGTTGTTTCTCTAATATGGCACATAGGATATGCTCAATAATATTTGTTGAATGAATAGCAGAGACTCATTAAACAGTTGTTGAATGAATCATCTTTCTTTTTAGGCTTATAATATATATACTTTCAGAAAATAGAATGCCCTAGTTTTGCCATGTCATATATAATTTTTATTTGGCATAAATTTAAGTAATGCTCCTCTTGCTCTAAACATTATAGAATGTACTCAGCATGTATATCTATAAGAAAAAATATCTTAACACTATGGAAAACATTTGAATAAAGCTTGATACAGGACAGCAATATCTTAATATGTTACTTTTACTCATTATTATGAAATACTTTTAAGAATTGTGACCTTGCATAATTGTGTTTGTGCCTATAAATGCAATTAAAAATCCTGCAAAAGCCTATAGGTGTGACACCTCTAAGAAAACTCAAACTTGGGATCTAAAAGCACAAAAATATTCTAAGAGGTGAAGACTACAAAAGATGAAAAAACCGTATTTCCCATGCCCCTTTCCCAGAATTTCCAGCGGTGTTCTCTTCCATATGACTAAAGTGACGCTCCCTAAAGTCTACCCAAATTTTTCCCTGCCAAGTTTTAGCAAGAAAGAGCATGTTAAATAATAAATGTGAGTTTGACTGTAACTAATAAAATTAGAATGTTAAAGAGCAGCATGCTTTCGAAAATCAGCCTCCTTGTGAGGATGCTCCAACCGCAAGTCCACAGGAAATCATTCTGAAGGGAGTGAGTATCTTATGGAAGCCCTTTCTTTTGATGGTTGCTGTGGCACAGTTCATAAGCCTCCAAACGAGTGCTCAAAGAAAAATGGTTCACACCACAATTTCAGCTTTGTTTTCCATTGCTGAACAGATAAAAATCAAATTTATTTCAATATATGTAAATTTTACATATGCATCCATAAGATGGAGGATTATGAAGTTCTAAAAATGTATTAATAAAAGAGTTTTCAATGAAATGGTAAAATGCTTGTGCTGTAATAAGGAAAAAGAGCAGAATCCAAAATTAAATTCATGGCCTCTGATCTCAGATCTTGCTCTGCTACATACTAGATGTGCAGTCTTGGCAAAATACTGTACTTCTGTGCCTCAGTTTCCTCAAAATGCTCTGAAGGTAATAGTAAAAGTCATCTCAAAGGGGCTTATAGTGTTCAGAATAATACCTGCCAAATACTCAACAGATAATAACTATTATTATTACTTATTCACCACACATTTGTAAAGAAAAAATGCAAGTGCTCGGTGAGGGGAATTACCTGAAGGGCAATAACCAAAACGTTATTAACATTTGCTTCTGAATGATATATTTATGGGAAATTACTTTCTATTTCATTACACTTTTTAGTATGTATTTTTTATAATAAAGTTTAAAAATTAAGTTTTTGCATACAAGTCTTGAAAAAAGGTTAACATTTATAACCGATTATGCTATAATATTATTGAAATTTTAATTAAGCTTATACAAATGATGTGACAAAATTTACATTTACCATTCTTTACTTAATATTAAATACATTTCTTTAAAGTTTAGCCACTTTGAATTTAACATTTAGACAGAAAGTCAAATGTTTATTATAATCTTTATATTTTGACCTACGAAACTAAAAAATTTTATTTTTTAATATAAAAATCTCATACCAAAGTCCCAAAGGTGCCTTTCATGTTTAAGCTTTAATTAGCAACCACTTTGGTCTCTGACACATATTACGCACATATTGAAGTGTTAATATTACCGCACCTTGATTACAAAAGGCAGTGATTAATTTAAAAGCAGACAAAAAAGATATGCCCTGATTACAAAGGAATGATTAAGGCGAATGTCAGACACTGTACATTTATAGTAGTCTTTCCCATCGTCAAACGATAAGACTTTGCAAAAGTTTATATTTAGAATCACAGGTACTTTGTACTTTATTATAAGACTGGGTTTGTGCCTTGGAGACAGATCATTCCAACTCCCAGGACGACCTAAAGACTGTTGGGGGCCACGTTGCCAGAACGGAACCAAGCAAAACAGCTGAATGACGCGTAGTGGGCCCAAAGAGACACCGTAGGCTCAGTTCCCAGAGAACCCCGCGAGGTGCGGCCTGCTAGGTCTCCAGCCCACCGTATTGTTGCAAGTACGTATTTTGCTGAGAGATTGCTTTGAGGACTTTCTGTTTGAGACTGGGTGTTGGAGGGGGCGGGGGAATGAGAGGAAAAGCCCGAGCCCAGAAAGGGCTGCTGTTCCAACTGCTCCAAAGCTCAGGCCTCGGTGACTCCATTTTTTCTTCCCCACCCGCCCCCCAACAAGAACGAAGAAGAACCTCGCACAGAGGCCAAGGCCTTGTCTGAGGGGTGCTGCGCTCAGCCGAGGGAACAAGGCAGTTTGAGACAGGTCACAGGAAAAACAAAGGCGCACGGAAGGGATAAAAAGCAAGTCTGTCCAACTTAACGGAGGCTCGGAGTGTGGTTGAGGCCCCAGAGCCTTGGGCCTCACCTCATTCCGTAGAGGCCCCATTCTTGCAGGGGACGGGGGGAGGGACAGGCGAGGGACAGGCCTCTGGAGGCCAAACCAGAAATGACCCTGGAATCAGGCTGCTTTCTGCTTTCCAGGGTCCTCAGACTCGGTTATAAACTATTTTAAGGACAAGACGGGAGCGGCAGGAGCTTGGCCTGAGATGAGTCTGGAGTCGTTGTTCCAGCACATCATATTCTCCGAGCACCAGGCAGAGGAGAGTCGCCGCTTGATGCGGGAAGGTCAGGGACTCTGCAGTTTGAGTTGGGGGCTTGGAGCCGGAGGGAAGGCCGGGGCCAGTGGGCAGAGCAGTGAGGGATGGAGGAAAGACAGCCGAAAGGTGTCTTATCACAGGCCCCAGAAGAGGGACTCCAGAGAGATGGACGTGTTTAAGCATTTAATTTTTATTACAGTAAGGTCGGAAATAAACAGATGTCGTGAGAAAATTAAGAAAGCAGCAGAGCAGCTCAATGAAGAGAAAATCCAGTTGGAATCTAAGGTATTGACATGCAGAGCTTGCTCATTATCACTTGAAAAGGTATTTTTTATTTGACTTTTTGAGGATTTGATACTATTTAACTAGTTGTCCTTCCATGTGGTGGTTATGATAAAGAATCCTCCAGCCAGATAGGAGACCCACGAGATGCAGGTTGGATCCCTTGGTGAGGAGGATCCCTTCCAGGAGGAAATGGCAACCTACTCTAGTATTCTTGCCTGGAGAATCCCATGGACAGAGGAGGCCAGCGGGCTTCAGTCCGTGGGGTCACAAAGAGTCGGACATGTATAAACATTCACAAAGACACACAGACTCACACACAAACACACACGCACCCACCCACCATCATGAAGCATGCTACTGTGTTAGTGAGTGTTGTTCCATGCTGTCTGGTAATATTTAAAGGTCTGAATCAGGTGACACCTTCCACCCTAACATGAATTTGTCCTATAGAAACCAATTTAAGTCATGAAGAATTCATTGTCTGTGTTGTGGAATGGTTAATGTTTCAAAAGAGCATAATCCCATTGGAAAAAGAATGATTCAATTAAGTAGTTGGTGTGGGAAATAAGTTTAGAAGAATAAATAATTTAAGAAGTGTGCTGTGTTGATGAAACAGTTGAATGTAACTTTCAAAGGAATCTCTACCTTTTTTTTTTATTATAATGACTTTGTTTTTTTCACATTTTAATTGGAAGATAATTGCTTTACAATATTGTATTGGCCTCTGCCATACATTAATATGATTCAGCCACTGGTACAAGTATGTCCCCTCCCTCTGGAGCCCTCCTTGCATCTTACCATTTATTTTTCAGTTTTCTGCCACATTTGGACATGTCTTTCATCCAGAGGAATCATTTTTTCCCACTAGCATTTCAGTCTTTTCTGCAGTATTTGTAAAGTTCTGTTATTTTACACAGAAACAGGAATCTGATGATATCTTGAAGGTGGATTTTGAAATGTGGATAGAATTTTGGAGAAGCAGAGTGAAATATAAGAGTAAGAGAAAAGTATTTGGAGCAGGGGGAGAATATGAACAAAAGGGAGGCATAGGCAAGGCATCTGTGGAGAGAAATCTCTCAAAGCGGGGGTTGATGCCTGGGAATAGGAAGAAATCATTGCAGGATTGTGATTAGGGAATGGTGTGATAAAAATGGGTTTTGGACAATCTCTCTGAGCTCTGGGAGGATGGGAACTAAGCACATCATCCAAATAGGTCGCCTGTTGCCTTGCAATGGTGGAGTGGAGGGTAGACAGCCATACAAAAATATTTATCCAGCTCCTAAAGATAAATTATGTGAGCAGTGTGCAATGGGAAATCTGTTTGAGGAAGTCTGTTTGCTAAAATAAGTCAAATAGGCTTAACACTGTGAGAAATTTCCAGTTTTTTTTTTTGGATAAAACAATCATAGATTCTTTCTCCACCTCTCAAGCTTCTTCAGTTCTTTCAATTCTTGCTCAAACACCATCTGAGAGCCCTCCCTTGTACATCTTGGAAATATTTTTTTTATCATAGCATTTGGGATATCACCTTACCATTAAACAATAGAGCATACTTGTGTTTGTATCCCTCATTCTTCTGTGGGCAATGTATTTAGAATTTTTTTCTTAATCGTCTTTTATTCCCACAGCCTGTATTCCATAACACACAGTATACATTAGTGTTTTCAATGAATAAGTACTAAAAGGGAGATAATAGGGAGAGTTCAGTTCAGTCGCCTAGTCATGTCTGATTCTTTGGGACCCCATGGACTGCAGCACGACAGATTTCCCTGTCCGTCACCAGCTCCCGGAGCTTGCTCAAACTCATGTCCATCGAGCCAGTGATGCCATCCCACCATCTCATCCTCTGTCATCCCCTTCTCCTCCTGCCTTCAATCTTTCCCAGCATCAGGGTCTTTTCCTATGAGTCAGTTCTTTGTATCAAATGGCCAAAATATTGGAGTTTCAGCTTCAGCATCAGTCCTTCTAATGAATATTCAGGATGTACCATTTTTTAAAATAGAGTTTGGAAATATGGTTCAGTGAGACCTTAGGTCCTATTTTGCCTGTGAGTAGTAGATAAACTAATGCTAAAACTAATTCTAAAAGCTGATGTCATGGGCAAAGTTTTAAGAATGTCATGATGTAGCTTAATTTCCTCTTTAAAAAGAATTAAGATACTTTCAGAATTGTTAACTAGAAGCTAATATAAGTAATAGGCAGAACGTATGCAATTAAGTAATGCATAGCTAAGACTTATTGCGTACTCACTGTATGTTGGGCACTGTTCTAGATGCTTCCCTTGTATTAACTCTTTTAATCCTACCGGGAATCCTCTGATGAGGCACCATCATTAATTCCCTTTTTGCGGGGAGGAAAAAGAGAGGTTGAATGACTTGTTCATGGTATATAATTTAAAAACAAATGACAATAATGAAAGTAGTAATTGAGTAATGATACTGTGTTTTATTAAAACATTTTTAAAAGCTCATCTTAGACATTTTTCTTCATGGAATTCATGTATAATAGTGTCTGAAGCTTTTGCATCTAGTCTAGGGCAGTATTTTTATTTATTTATTTATTTTTAAAAATTGTTATTTTTACTTTATTTTGCTTTACAATACTGTATTGGTTTTGCCATACAGTGACATGAATCAGCCACGGGTGTACATGAGTTCCCAATCCTGAACCCCTCTCCCACCTCCCTAGGGCAGTATTTTTAAAAGGATAGTAATGTAAGTTTTTGTGCAAATGTGTATTTCCTGAATTGGTGAAAATATTGACCTGGCAGATAACAAATGCTGAGGAAAAAAAGGGTTTATTCTTGAATATCTTTGAAAATAGTAGATTTACTCTTTGTAATATTTTCTCATTTAAAAGCATATTTTGCTGAAAATGGAAATGTAGTTTGTTGATATATACACATACATAAAAAGCTGATTCAAATTGTTTTATTTGAGAGAAGAAAGAGCAAATCCCTAGCATTGCTTGGAAACATTTGCTGAAATTACTAATTAATATAGGCTCATGAATGCACATTGCTTTTTAATCAGCTCATATATGTGGGTAGCAATACAATTGCTTTTACTAATACAATTAACATATGTGGTTCACAGTTCATACAGTACTACTTTATAACTGAAATGATTTGATTTATTATATAGTCAACTTGGGGCGTGTGTGTATAAAGATCTTTAAAGGGGAACCACAATTACAATGTAAATGACTAATGGGAAGAACTGAAGAAGTAATCATAAATTGATTTCTTGTTTCTTTTATTCTCAGAGTTAATTATATGTCTGCCAATAACAATGAAAATATATTTACTTGCATATTTGACTTGGCATTTATTGACCAGTTTATCAAGTAGAAGCAGCATAAGGAGAAACTAGAACATGATTTGAATAGGCCGGTGCTTGAGCTATTTGCACAGTGATACATTCAGAAAGTATTTTGGGCATTTATTTTGGAAGTTGCTTATGGTCAAAAAATGAATTTAGGAAGTATAGTATTTATATTTTTCTGTTCTGTAAAACCCAAGTAGCATGTAATTAGAACTTGAATGATAGCATTTGCTTTTCAGGGCTCAATGAGTACTTTAAAATATATGGTTGCAAAAGTCTCCGATTATGTAGTATGAGTACTTTGTGAATTGGAGAACTATGATATGCCTGGTTAGGTTTGGTAATGTGAAAACAGAAAGACAAGAACATGCTCTGGATTTGTGTTAATGCTTACCAATACGTATAGCTTCTAATCATCAAGGAAAGGTTTTATAATATTGATGACAGGAAAAATCAAAATTAAGGACTTGCAGGACATTTGTTGTTTTTTTTTTTAAGTATTTGAAAGAGTTTTTTTTCTTTTAAAAGTAGTAATATATGGTTAAAATTGGGACATTTTAATCTTTAGAAACATATTACAAAAATCTAACATAAATCCATCCTCCCTCAAGAAGAACTAATTGGAGGAAAATCTGAGGCAGTTTTACTTTTTTCTTCTTCCAATTTTAACCTATTACATAAACATCATAACACTAATGAAATAATATTTCATGAATTTTTAAAGGAAAGTGGTATTGAAATAAACAAATAGCTTAAGGTGGCTTCATTTACTTCTTTACTTCAGAATATAAGCTTTCATTTTTTTCAATTGATAAAAATTATGAACCCACCTAAAATAGCAGGCAGAGTCTTAATCTGATAGGACTGATGCGGAAGCTGAAACTTCAATACTTTGGCCACTGGATGCGAAGAACTGACTCATTGGAAAAAACCGATGCTGGGAAAGATTGAAGGCAGGAGAAGAAGGGGATGACAGAGGATGAGATGGTTGGATGGCATCACTGACTCAATGGACATGAGTTTGAGCAAGCTCTGGGAGCTGGTGGTGGACAAGGAAGCCTGGCATGCTGCAGTCCATGGGATCGCAACGAGTCTGACATAACTGAGTGACTGAACTGAATTCTATTATCTAATTAGGGAAAGAACAAATCACAAATTATTATAATTTATAATATTGAAGCTGTGTAATTAAGATTTTTCCCCTTTTAAGAATTTTAATCAAAGAAAAATTTGTATACTACTTATATTTCATTTCATTGTTGATGAAAAGTTGCTTAAAACAGATAAAAGAAAGGCATTTCTTCTTTTCCAATTAACATTTGTTAAATAACAATACATGTGAATTATTTAATCTTAATTTTGAAAAATAAATTTTAAATTCTCCTGAGGTGAGGTGAGGTGAGGTGAAGTCACTCAGTCGTGTCCAACTCTTGGCGACCTTGCAGACTGTAACCTACTAGGCTTCTCTGTCCATGGGATTCTCCAGGCAAGAATACTGGAGTGGATTGCCATTTCCTCCTCCAGGGGATCTTCCCAACCCAGGGATCAAACCCGTGTCTCCTGCACTGGAGGCAGACGCTTTAACCTCTGAGCCACCAGGGAAGCCCTTATCATAGTTTAGTATATACCTGTAGCTCTGTTAGTCGTGACCAAGGCACTTTTAAGAGTTCAGTTCAGTTCAGTCACTCAGTCGTGTCCAACTCTTTTGCAGCCCCATGAATCGCAGTATGCCAGGTCTCCCTGTCCATCACCAACTCCCAGAGTTTACCAAAACCCATGTCTATCGAGTCAATGATGCCATCCAGCCATTTCATCTTCTGTTGTCCTCTTCTCCTCCTGTCCTCAATCTTTCCCAGCATCAGGGTCTTTTCCAATGAGTCAGCTCTTCACATGAGGTGGCCAGAGTACTGGAGCTTCACCTTCAGCATCAGTCCTTCCAGTGAACACCCAGGACTGATGTCCTTTAGAATGGACTGGCTGGATCTCCTTCCAGTCCAAGGGACTCTCAAGAGTCTTCTCCAACACCACAGTTCAAAAGCATCAATTCTTTGGCACTTTTGAGGGTCTTTATACTTGTTTTTAATCTCTGACCTTTCTACATGAAATTACGAAGTTTTCTTGTCTTAGACATAGATAGCTGATTTTTTAAGGTTGTCATAGAAGTTTAGGTGTATTTTTTATTCACCTTGGTCAGTTATACAAGTCCATGTCCTCCTTGGAGGAGGACATGTCAACCCACTCCAGTATTCTTGCCTGGAGAATCCCATGGACAGAGGAGCCTTGTGGACTATAGTACATTGGGGTCACTGAATCTGGAGTCTCTTGTATGAAAAATAATTTTTCTTTCACATCCAAGGTACCTCATAATTGATGGTTTGATCCGTGTCCTCTTCACTCCTCAGTGCTGCTTCCAGGACATTATTTCTCTACTTGCTTATGGTGGTTTATCCTGTATTCTAGACTCTGACAACGTTCCTCCCTGCTCTTTACTGTCATTTTACTCACTCACTGGGTAATCTTCCTTGTTCTTTAGGATTTGGCACCTGCCTCTCAGGCTTCTACTCTGTCTCAGCTCTTGCCAGCATCTTGTATGATGTCATTGTCTATATGTACTATTCAGCTACCTTCCTGACCTGTTGGTTCTTTGTTCTCCACATGTTCAGTGACCTTATTTTCCATTCTACCTTAGCTACCTATTTCCAGAGTTATATTCTGGGTGAGTCAGTTATTTACTGGGTGGCTCAGAGGTTAAGGCATCTGCCTCCAGTGTGGGAGACCTGGATTTGATCCGTGGGTTGGAAAGATCCCCTGGAGAAGGAAATGGCAATCCACTCCAGTACTCTTGCCTGGGGAATCCCATGGACGGAGGAGCCTGGTAGGCTACAGTCCACGGGGTCGCAAAGAATCGGACACGACTGAGCGACTTCACTTTTCACTTACACTTTCATGCCAACACTCAGAAAATTCCAGGAGAGATCTGATCCAATATATATATACATGGATGTTGGCTTTAGTCTCAGCTGAGACCGCCACACTGCCTGGAAAACTGCTGCATTTCTCTTTCTCACTCTCTGCAGTGACTGTTATAAACCTTTTACTCTCATGTATTTTGTCCTTCTTCTGAACTACTTAACTGTCATGATAACTTTGCTTTGTGATTAAAAAAAAAAGCAACCTATAAAACTTATATAAGCATGATACCATTTAAAAACACACTGAACAAATAATGCATCTTGTAAGGGATTTATATGTGTATAGTGAAATTATAATGGCATACATAGGAATGATAATAACACATCAACTTAGTGATTATCTCTGATGGGAGTAGAAGATAAATGTAATCAGGAAAGGATATACAGGGTATTTCAGCTGTATCTATGTTTTATTTCTTAAACTGGGGCACATAGCTATGAGATGACTTTTAAAAATAAAGATATTTCTTAAAAGTTACAGAGCCGAGGCTTTTAGTCCATTCAAAAGGTTTTGCAACCATCACTATCTGAGCCCAGAATATTTTCATCACCTCAAAAAGAAACTCTGTACCCACATTAGTCACTCCTTCCCATATTAGTCACTCCTCCATCTCCCTCAAACCTCATGAGCTCTTGGTCACCACGAGTCTACTTTCTGTGTCTGGACATTCCATGTAAGTGTAATCGTACAATAATGGCCTTTTATGGCTGTCTTCTTTCACTTAGCATGTTTTCAGGATTCATCCATGTTATAGCATGTGTCTGTACTTGATTCCTTTTCGTGGCTGAATAATATTCCATTGTATGGATACACTTTGTTTATCCATTCATCAGTTGATGAACATTGGGTTATTTCCTCATTTTAGCTATTGTGTGTAATGATGCTGTGAACATTTGTGTACAAGTTTTTGTATGAACATTGTATTTCAGTTCTCTTGGGTATTCCACCTAGGAATAGAATTTCTTGGTCATATGGTTAATTATAGGTTTAACTTTTTGAGGAAATAACAAGTTTTCTGTAGTGGCAGTTTTACATTGCCACCGAGAATATATGAAGGTTCCTGTTTTTCCATATACTGACCATCACTTGCTTTCTTGGGACTTTTGGTTTGTTTGATAGCCATCTTAGGGGCCGGGAGATGGTAGTTCATTGTGGTTTGTAGTTCCAGTTTCCTAATGAGATTAATAGTGAACATTTTTTCGGGTGCTTATGGCCATTTTGCAAATCTGTTTTCTAGATGGCCTATTTAATTAATGGTCATATAATTGGTTGCAGTTCTTTTATGGGAGGGTCTTGTCTCTGAGAAATAGTAATCTTTCTCTATATTAATATAACTGAAATGATTTTATTTCTAAATGAAGTAAAATATTATTACATATAACATTTGTTGGACTCCTTTTTCTCAGCTTTGTTTTCATGATCTTAAGAAAATCTGAGTGATATTTCATGGTAATAGCAGTATAGAGCAAACCATATAACAGTATGCTAGATAGCCTTTCTATTTGCAAATGTGTATAAATTACAAAGGTTGCACCATTTCCTGGCTTGGATCCATGAAATGGAGAATCTGCTGCATGGTTTCTAATTGCTAAATCTACTAGTGTGCTTCTATTCCTTTTTTAAAAAGAGCTGCTGATGCTGCTAAGTCACTTCAGTCATGTCCAACTCTGTGCGACCCCATAGATGGCAGCCCACAAGGCTCCCCTGTCCCTGGGATTCTCCAGGCAAGAACACTGGAGTGGGTTGCCATTTCCTTCTCCAATGCATGAAAGTGAAAAGGGAAGGGGAAGTCGCCCAGTCGTGTCCGACTCTTTGCGACCCTGTGGACTGCAGCCTACCAAGCTCCTCTGTCCATGGAATTTTTCCAGGCAAGAGTACTGGAGTGGGGTGCCATCACCTTCTCCCATTAAAAAGAGCTAAACTCTAAATAAATTGCTTACCCTGAAATGTTAGAAGCATTTTAAACAGGAAAGAAAAATACTTCCTTTCCAGGGACTGAGACAATGATCTTCTAATTAAAGACAGTAAGTTTGTGGCTCAGTTAAAAGTTTACCTTTTGATTTGTGATTTCCTGGAAAATCAATTAGCTATGCTCTTCACTTCTGTTATTCATTCACTCAACAAACATTCATTGAACAACTATTAAATGATACCAAGAGTAATTGGTAAGAGTAAATTATGTAACAAGCTTCTACCTTAATTAGAGGGTTGACATTAAGCAACTTCAACTATAAAAACCTAACTGTAAATTCAAAATTTTTGATGTTCTCACTTTTTAAAAATTCTGTAATTACTTTAAATTTTCTCTAATTCTCTAAAGAAAGCCTTATAATGATTGTCATGAATTCTTTTCTAACTATTGGAATTACAGTAGTTCACCAGATATTTTGATGTAGCACTGGCATTTTCTAGTAGCTCACCACTAGGGATAATCTGATTTTCTAGGGTGTGTACCTTTGCTGTGGGTTTTAAAATTCTTGACTGAAAAGAATATTCTTGAATGTACCAGCCATTCTTTGACCTCAGGGCCTTTGCACTTGGTGTCTTCTCTGTTTGAAATGCTTCTCTCAGCTATTGCTGTTTTATACACACTTCTTTTAGCTCTCTCCCGGTAGGGAGGCCAACCATTCTATGAGAATGTGAGACTTCATTTCTCACGTTGGAACAGCCACATGTAAATCTTGATGGTTGGTTACCTTACCTCTCAGCTTAGTTGGCACTTTAGAGCCATGGGTCTCAAAGTGTGATCTATGATCTATTGCTATTCTGTCGCTCAGTTGTGTCCAGCTTTTTGTGACCCCATGGATTGTAGTACTCCAGGCTTCCCTGTCTTTCACTATCTCTTGGCGTTTGCTCAGACTAATGTCCACTGAGTTAGTGATGCCAGCCAATCATCTCATCCTCTGTTGCCACCTTTTCCTCCTGCCCTCTATCTTTCTTAGCAGCAGGGTCTTTTCCAGTGAGTTGGCTCTTCGAATCAGGTGGCCAGAATATTGGAGCTTCCGCTTCAGCATCAGTCCTTCCAAAGAGTATTCAGGGTTGATTTCCTTTAGGATTGACTGGTTTGATGTCTTTGCTGTCCAAGGGACTCTATGCCATACTACAGTTTGAAAGCATCAGTTCTGTGATCTATAGGAAGAGTTTTGTGAGGTCAAACTATTTTCTTAATAATATAAAGCTATTACTTGTCATTTGCACTGTTCTGATATGTATGTTAATAGTGCAAAGGCAAATATCGGCACCTCAGAACAAATTAAGTCAGTGGCAGTGAACTTCTAGTAGTCATTGTATTATTCACTGCCACATGCTCACAGTGAGAAAGCAAAACCCACCAATTTCACTGTATGCCCTTGATTAAAGTGTAAAAAATCTTGTTTTGAAACTAACCATTCTGTTTATGTGTTTTTAATATTGTGTGTGATGAAGTGGGAAGTTCACATAAAGTACTTCCATATTCCAAAGTACAATGATTGTCTCACAGGAGAGTATTTATATGACTGAGTTTCAATATGAATTAGCTATTCTTTTTCTGGAGCATCCTTTTTACTTGAATAATTGACAGATAAGTATAGTTATTTAAACTTGAGTATTTGGCAAACTTTTCTCAAAAATGAATGAAATGACCCTGACATGTCAAGGCAAATATTATTATTTTGCCAATGATAATGTTCAACCTTTCACACAAAAATTACAGTGTTGAAAGACTCAGATTTGTCACTGTACGTGCCGTTTATGTGTCACTCTGTGTGCACTGTATGTGTCACTATTTGTCACTATGTGTGCAGTTTCCCAGTACATAAAGATTTTTCTCAGTTTGTAGGTGATATTAATAAATGTTTTTAATATTGCATTATGGAGTATATCAACATTTGGAGGACCTGAATAATTCAGTGAAGGAATATTTTCGAAATGACCAGCACATAGTTTTAATTGTAAATGGATAGAAGATCCACTCAAAGCACAAAATAGACCAATGGTTTTTATTGTAACAGGATGAAAAATTTATTGAAATGGTTTCAGTCCCACATTGCAACTAACCTTTAAGGAACTACCACTCATTAAGTTCCTGAAGAATAGGGCATAATTATTCAGTTAGGGTATTAAAATACTCCTCTCATTTCCAGCTCTACATCTGTGTGAGGCTAGATTTTCTTCATATACTTCAACCAAGAAACATAGTGCAAGAGATTGGATACAGAAGCAGATACAAGAATTCAGCTGTCTTCTGTTAAGCGAGACTTAGAAGAGATTTGCAAAAATGTAAATGCAGTGCTTCTTACTTCATTTTGGTTTGGAAAATGTTATTTTTATAAAAATAAATTTATTTTAATATACAACAAATTTATTGTCATTATTCCTAAGTGGATTAAATGTTTTCAGTTTCTCAGTTTTAATCTTTGATACTGAAAATATTTATAGATACAGCTCACAAAAATAATTAAATAAAAATCCTCAACAATTTTTTAAGGCTATAAAATCTTAAAGACCAGAAGTCATAAGATCAAAAAGTTTGACCCTCCCCCAAGTCCATATATAAAATAACATATAAGCCATATATAAACCTCATGCCCTCTCTCTCTCTCTTTCCTGGCTTCTGCTTTATTTTTCTTTGTATCTCTTAATTTCTCTTGATGTATTTTTATGTTGATCTGTTTATCATTTATCTTTCCTCGTGCTGCATGTGTGCGAAGTCGCCTCAGTCCTATCCAACTCTGTCTGACCTTATGAACTGTAGCCTGCCAGGATCCTCCGTCCATGGGATTCTCCAGGCAAAAATATTGGGTTGCCATGCCTTCATCCAGGGGAGCATCCCGACCCAGGAATCAAACCTTGTTTGTGGCTGTTATGTCTCCTGCTTTGGCAGGTGGGTTCTTTACAACTAGCACCACTTGCAAAGCCCTTGTTAATGTAATGTGAAGCCCTTGTGGATGTAAACTTCGCACGGAATACATATTCATCTGTTTTGTTTACTACTGTTATTCTTACTATCTAGAACAGTGCCTGAATTACAGTAAGTGTTACATACTATTGAGTGAATAAATAATTTTTTTTTTCTCTTAGAATTCACTGTTTCTCTTTCCTTTTCTGTGAATTCTGCTTGTGACATCTGTTGACCTTTTCACATTGTGGTACTTTCTTTTATGAGCCTTAAAATTTTTTATTGTAAACTTATCTTTAGCAGAACTTTCCTTTCTTGGGAGTCCTACCTAGTCATGATAAGAAAGATGTTCCTAAGGAGCAATTTCAACCCTGCTGCCAGAACCGTGCAGAGTTGATTTGTTCAGGATGAATTTTCATGTTAATTTTGGGGCTCAGTATTTCTGCACTGCCTGGCTAAGAGACATTTGAGTCGCATATCCATGAACAATTCAAGTGTGGCTTTGGGGGTTTTAGGGTATGATTCCTTTTCTATTCATGGATCAACAGAAGCAGCTCACTTTTCTGCTGCATCTCTAAACTGGTGGTGGAGTTTTCGTACTCCACGTACATAGCCAGCATAGGCACTTTTTTTTGTTTGTTTTGCAAAGAACAAAAGCAGCATTTTAGTTGAAAAGTCTGATAGTGTTGAAGTTGTTATACTTTATCCTCTGCCTTATTTCCAGACTGAGAGGTAGTCTCTGTCAGCAATTTCCTGTAGGTATTTTTAAAAATTGACATATGGTTAATTTATGATGTTGTGTTAGTTTCAAGTGTATAGCAAAGTAATTCTATTACATATATATAATACATATTTGTATATAACACATGTTATCCACATATGTATCAGTTCAATTCAGTTGTTTGGTTGTGTCTGACTCTTTGCTACCCCACTAAATGTAGCACAGCAGGCCTCCCTGTCCATCACCAACTCCTGGAATTTGCTCAGATTCATGTCCATTGAGTTGGTAATGCCATCCAGGCATCTTATCCTCTGTCATCGTCCCCTTCTCCTCCTGCATTCAGTTTTTCCCAGCATCAGGGTCTTTTCCACTGAGTCAGTTCTTCACATCAGGTGGCCAAAGTAGTGGAGCTTCAGCATCAGCCCTTCCAATAAATATTCAGGACTGATTTCCTTTAGGATTGACTGGTTGGATCTCCTTGCAGTTCAAGGGACTCTCAAGAGTCTTCTCCAACACCACAGTTCAAAAACATCAATTCTTTCATGTGCAGCTTTCTTTATGGTCCAACTCTCACATCCAATGACTACTGGAAAATCCATAGCTTTGACTAGATAGACCTTTACTGATAAAGTAATCTCTCTGCTTTTTAATATGCTGTCTAGGTTGGTCTAGGGCTTCCCTTATAGCTCAGTCAGTAAAGAATCTCCCTGCAGTGCAGGAGACCTGGGTTTAATTCCTGGGTCTAGAAGATCCTGTGGAGAAGGAAATGGCAACCCACTCCCGTATTCTTGCTTGGAGAATCCTATGGATGTAGGAGCCTGGCAGGCTGCAGTCCATGGGGTCGCAAGAGTTGGACACGACTTAAAGACTAAAGAGAGATAGGATAGTCCTAGCTTTTCTTTGAAGGAGCAAGTGTCTTTTAATTTCACGGTTACAGTCATCATCTGCAGTGATTTTGGAGCCCAAAAAGATGAAATCCGTCTATGTTTCCATTGTTTCTCCATCTGTTTGCCTTGAAGTGATGGGACCAGATGCTGTGATCTTAGTTTTCTGAATGTTGAGCTTTAAACCAGGTTTTTCATTCTTCTCTTCCAGTTTCATCAAGAGGCGCTTTAGTTCTTCTTTGCTTTCTGCCATAAGGGTAGTGTCATCTGCATATCTGAGGTTATTGATATTTCTCCTGGCAATCTTGATTCCAGCTTGTGCTTCATTCAGCCTGGCATTTCGCATGATGTACTCTGTGTATAAGTTAAATAACCAGGGTGACAATATACAGCCTTGATATACTCCTTTCCCAATTTGGAACCAGTCCGTTGTTCCATGTCTGGTTCTAACTGTTGCTTCTTAATTGCATACAGATTTCTCAGGAGGCAGGTCAGGTGGTCTGGTATTCGCCTCTCTTTCAGAATTTTCCACAGCTTTTGTTGTGATCCACACAGTTGAAGGCTTTGGCATAGTCAATAAAGCAGAAGTAGATGTTTTTCTGGAACTCCTTTGCTTTTTCTGTGATCCAACGGATGTTGGCAATTTGATCTCTGGTTCCTCTGTCTTTTCTAAACCCATCTTGAACATCTGGAAGTTCTCAGTTTATATACTATTGAAGCCTGGCTTGGAGACTTTTGAACATTACTTTGCTAGTGTGTGAGATGAGTACAATTGTGTGGTAGTTTGAACATTCTTTGGCATTGCCCTTCTCTGAGATTGGAATGAAAACTGATCTTTTCCAGTCCTATGGCCCCTGTTGGGTTTTCAGAATTTGCTGGCATATTCAGTGCAGCACTTTAACGGTGTTATCTTTTAGACTTAAAATAGCTCAGCTGGAATTCCATCACCTCCACCTGCTTTGTTTTTAGTTATGTTTCTTAAGGCCCACTTGACTTCACACTCCAGGATGTCTGGCTCTAGGTGAGTGATCACACCATTGTGGTTATCTGGGTCATTAAGATTTTTTTTGCATCATTCTTCAGTGTATTCTTGCCACCTGTTCTTAATATCTGAGAAGGCAATAGGAACCCACTCCAGTACTCTTGCCTGGAAAATCCCATGGACGAAGGAGCCTGGTAGGCTGCAGTCCGTGGGATCGCGAAGAGTCAGACACAACTAAACGACTTGACTTTCATGCATTGGAGAAGGAAATGGCAACCCACTCCAGTGTTCTTGCCTGGAGAATCCCAGGGATGGGGGAGCCTGATGGGCTGCCGTCTATGGGGTCGCACAGAGTCGGACATAACTGAAGTGATTTAGCAGCAGCAGCAGCAGCTTCTTAATATCTTTTGCTAGGTCCATACCATTTCTGTCCTTTATTGAGCCCATCTTTGCATGAAATGTTCCCTTGGTATCCCTAATTTTCTTGAAGAGATCTCTAGTCTTTCCTATTCTGTTGTTTTCCTCTATTTCTTTTCATTGATTCCTGAGGAAGGCTTTCTTATCTCTCCTTGCTATTCTTTGAAACTCTGCATTCAGGTGTGTATATCTTTCCTTTTCTCCTTTGCCTTTAGTTTCTCTCCTTTTCTCAGGTATAACATATATATGTGTGTGTGTGTATGTGTGTGTGTATATTCTATTTCAGATTCTTTTCCATTACTGGTTCTTATAAGATGATGATATTCCCTGTGCTAGACAGTAGGTCATTGTTATATCTATTTTATTTATAGTAGTATATATACGGCAATCCCGAACTCCTAATTTATCTCTTTGCTCTGTCCTAGTCTCCCCTTTAGTAACCATAAGTTTTTTTTATTTGTCTGTGCATCTGTTTCATAAATAAGTTCTTTGTATCACAGATTCCACAGATAAGTGTTATCGTATGATATTTTTCTCATCTGACATACTTCACTTAATATGATAATCTCTAGGTCTATGCATGTTTCTATAGATGATATTATTTAATTCTTTTTTATGGCTGAGTATTATTCCTATATATTATATATGTATACCACATCTTCTTTATCCATTCATCTATCATTCTTGACATGCTTCCATGTCTTGGCTATTGCAGATAGTGCTGCTATGAAGATTGAGGTGCATGTATCTTTTCAAATTATAGCTTTCTCCAGGGATATGCCCAGGAATGGGATTGCAGGATCAAATGGTAATTCTATTTTTAGTTTTTTAAGGCACCTCCAAACTGTTTTTCATAGTGGCTGTACCAATCTTCCTTCTCACCATCAGTGTAGGACAGTTCCTTTTTCTCCACACCCTCTCCAGTATTTATTATTTGTAGACTTTTGGCCACTTTGACTGGTGTGAAGTGATGCCTCATTGTAGTTTTAATTTGCATTTCTCTAATAATTAATGATATTGAGCATCTTTTCATATGCCTCTTGGGCGTCTGTATGTCTTCTTTGGAAAAATGTCTATTTAGGTCTTCTCCCAATTTTTGATCACGTTCTCTTCTGATATAAGCTGTATGAGCTCTTTCTGTGTTTTAGAAATTAATCCCTTGTTGGTAGCATCATTTGCAAGTATTTTCACTTAGTCCATTGGTTGTCTTTTGTTTTGTTTATGGTTTCCTTTGTTGTGTAAAAGCTTATAACAACCTGTTTGTTTGTTTTATTCCTGACTTTATTCAGTTTCATCTCCCTTTGGCTTTGACTTTGCATCATATTTGAGCATTTAAAAAATCCTAGCCCCTGTTGCCTGTATCCAGTCTCAAAGATACCCTTTGGACTTGAATTCTAGCATGATGACTTCTGGCATGATATTTCTCTCTTGTTTTTTGACTTCCCTATGTTAATGATATTTTAAATTATTTATATTTTATCCAGCATTTCTCTGTCTTTGAATAGAAGATGAGTCTTTTCTCGCTCTTATTTTTTTGTGGACATACCTTTTGTACCTCATGAGGACATCAAGTAGTTGATTAGCAAAAAAGTTTGTACTTTATAGTAAAATTATTATAGATATATACAGTATTTTCTCTCTGTAATTCTCCAGGCAGTTCTTTTTTTTTCTCTTCTGTTATGGTATTTTTATAGGGTTTATATTGTTATTCTGTGAGAACTGTTCAGACTTACATTTTGCCAACAGTTAGCATATATAAATTATTCTTTCCCTCATTCTTGTTTTCTTGAGTTCTTGAAGAATGAACTGTCTTCTTGGAACTCAAGCTGCTGTTTGACAAGTTGATGTGAATATCTCCAACCTGTTTCTAGCATTATTGTGGAATACTTGACTGAGGTCTGATCTTCTCTTGCTTGTGTGCCAAGTTTTCTTGTTATGAACAGGAAAACATATGTTTTAAAGAAGCTGTGACACTTTATAGATCTTCCGTTAAAAGCAGTACATGAAAATTCACTACCCTCAGCATTCCATTGTTTTATATCCTGACAGAACAGGAAGATGATAGGTAAGGTAAGGTTCTGCTTCCTAAGTTGTCAAATTGCACAGAAGTACCTTATTTCAAAGTAGCTCCCCAGGGAGAGTCTTTCAGATTAAGAAGTATCGTTACAGACTGTTTCTGGCCTACAACTATTTGTATTTTACTATTCTTTCCCTAGTCAGATTAATGCCTAGCTGAATCAGCAATTCTCTGGAAATGAGAGTTTTATTTGAGGAAAAGAAGAATTTTGAAGATGGAGGGTTATTTTGAGAAGGTTGTCTATGGACTTTGGAACCCCAGATGGGTTCAGAAAAGGTGAATGAAAATGGTCAAAGGTAAACTGGCTGTGCATAGCTGTGCCTGTCATCTCAGTGCTGCTGGAAAGAATTTCTTATAGCCTTTGGTGCTTGTGTGTTCTTATGAATTGTTATAGCCTGAATTAATATTTCAAGATTAGTTGAAAGACTGCCTACCTCAGCTTCTTTGGTTCAAGCTAGTTCCATGGTTATAAATATAGTCCAGTTTTTCTTGTTTAAAATTCTAATCAATTCCTCCCTAGGGAAGACAGAAAAGTGGAAGGAATGGGAGATATGTGACCACCACAAAAGAAAAATGGATCAGGCTGTTACTCTAAGATGATCAACTCCTGCTCCTCTCAGTCTTTTTTTTCTTAATATATATTTTTTAATTGAAGTATAGTTTACTTTTAATGTTTCAGGTACACAGCAAGGTGATTCAGTTATATATATATATATATATATATATATATATATATACACACATATTATTTTTGAGATTATTTTCCATTATTGGTTATTACAAGATAGTAACTAGAGTTCCTGTGCCATACAGTAAACCTTTGTTGCTTATTGCAAAAGTGTCTTTTAAAATTAGAAATCTAGTATTTTATTCTTATAAGTCAAGTGAAATCAAAATGTCATAAATTTTTTAGCTACGCAAAAATTCTTTAGTTTTCTAAAATACATCTACATACTATTTATGTACATATATACAAAAGCTTTTCTACCACCCTTGATAAAGGCTTGAGAAAGAACACAAAAAAGGAGATAGAGAAATTGGAAAACATAAACTAAAGAAATGGGAGCACTGAATATGAAATAGAAACAGTGGAACAACCTAGATAAAGTAAAAGATCATCATATAGTCCAGTTGCTTTTAATCGTGGCTGCTCATTAGAAACATATCTGGAGCTTTGGAGAAAAAAGCAATACCTGGGCATTTGTATTTTTCAAAAAAATACCAAGATAATTCTGATGTGAGTCTGGATTTTTAAAAAGTGATTATAGGTTTTTCTATTAAATTATATAGATTTGGTGATAAAGAATTCTATTATTTTTCCATTGACCAGTTATGATACAATGACATTAAGTGAGTATAGTTACATAATCATAATAGTAAAATATGTTTATCAGTTTTCACAATCAATAGCCAGACAAAAAATAAAATAATTACAGTTGTAAGCCATAATGGGAACATTAACTTAACAGTATAAAACAATTACATACAATTTGTGGGGTCAAGAAAAGTGATGTGGTGAGTGGAAATGCATACATGCACATGTTTTTATCCACCCAGCCAGCCTATGTCTTTTGGTTAGTGCATTTTAATCCATCTACATTTAAGGTAATTATCAATATGTATGATCCTATTGCCATTTTCCTAATTGTTTTGAGTTTACTTTTTGTAGATTTTTCCCTTCTCTAGTGTTTCCTGAGTAGAGATATTTCTTTAGCATTTGTTGTAAAGCTGGTTTGCGTGCGTGCTAAGAGTCGTGTCCAACTCTTTGCTACCCTATGGACCAAAGCCCACCAGACTCCTCTCTCTGACTATGGGATTCTCCAGTCAGGAATACTGGAGTGGGTTGCCATGCCCTCCTCCAGGGGATCTTCCCAACCCAGGGATTGAACCCATATCTCTTAGGTCTCCTGCATTGGTAGGTGGTTTTTTTTTTTTTTTTTTTTGCTACTAGCACAACCTAGGAAGGCCAAACTTGGTTTGGTGCTGCCAAATTCTCTTGACTTTTGCTTGTCTGAAAAGCCTTTGATTTCTCCATCAAATATGAATGAGAGTCTTGCTGGGTAGAGTATTCTTGGTTATATGTTCTTTCCTTTCATCACTTTAAATATATCATGCTGTTCCCTTTTGGCTTGTAGAGTTTCTGTTGAAAACCAGCTGATAACCTGACTGGAGTTCCCTTGTGTGCTATTTGTCGCTTTTCCCTTGCTGATTTAAATGTTTTATCTTTGTCTTTAGTTTTTGAAAAAGCAAGAGAGTTCCAGAAAAACATCTATTTCTTCTTTATTGACTATGCCAAAGCCTTTGACTGTCTGGATCACACTAAACTGTGGAAAATTCTGAAAGAGATGGGCATACCAGACCACCTGACCTGCCTCCTGAGAAACCTGTATGCAGGTCTGTAAGCAACAGTTAAAACTGGACATGGAACAACAGACTGGTTCCAAATAGGAAAAGGAGTACGTCAAGGCTGTATATTATCACCCTGCTTATTTAACTTATATGTAGAATACATCATGAGAAACGCTGAGTTGGAGGAAGCACAGGCTGAAATTTAAATTGCTGGGAGAAATATCAATAACCTCAGATATGTAGATGACACCATCCTTATGGCAGAAAGTGAAGAAGAAATAAAGAGCCTCTTGATGAAAGTGAAAGAGGAGAGTGAAAAAGTTGGCTTAAAGCTCAACATTCAGAAAACGAAGATCATGGCATCTAGTCCCATCACTTCATGGCAAATAGATGGGGAAACAGTGGCTAACTTTATTTTTCTGGGCTCCAAAATCACTCCAGATGTTGATTGCAGCTATGAAATTAAAAGATACTTACTCCTTGGAAGGAAAGTTATGACCAACCTAGATAGCATATTAAAAAGCAGAGACATTTACTTTGTCAACAAAGGTCAATCTAGTCAAGGCTGTGGTTTTTCCAGTAGTCATGTATGGATATGAGAGTTGGACTATAAAGAAAGCTGAGCACTGAAGAATTGATGCTTTTGAACTGTGGTATTGGAGAAGACTCTTGAGAGTCCCTTAGACTGCAAGGGAATCCAACCAGTCCATCCTAAAGGAGATCAGTCCTGGGTGTTCATTGGAAAGACTGATGTTGAGGCTGAAACTCCAATACTTTTGCCACCTGATGTGAAGAGCTGAGTCTTTTGAAAAGACTCTGATGCTGGGAAAGATTGAGGGGGAGAAGGTGAAGGGGACGACAGGGGATGAGATGGTTGGATGGCACCATTGACTCGATGGACATGGGTTTGGCTAGACTCCAGGAGTTGGTGATGGACAGGGAGGCCTGGCGTGCTGGGGTTCATGAGGTTGCAAAGAGTCAGACAGGACTGAGCCACTGAAATGAACTGAACTTAGGTTTTGTCAGTTTGCTACTATGTGTCTTCAGGTGTTCCTCCTTGAGTTTATCCTGCCTGGGACTCTCTGTGCTTCCCAAACTTGGCTGACTATTTCCTTTCCCACCTTTGGGAAGTTTTCAGCTATTATTGCTTCAAATATTTTCTCAGGTCCTTTCTCTTTCTGTCTTCTCCTTCTGGGACCCCTATAAAGCAAATGTTGGTACATTTAGTGTTATCCCAGAGGTCTTTTAGGCTATCTTCAGTTTTTTTGTTTTTGTTTTTCATTCTTTTTTCTGTATTCTGTTCTGGGGCAGTGATTTCCACCATCCTGTCCTCCAGGTCACTTGTCTGTTCTTCTGCCTTAGTTGCTCTGTTATGGATTCCTTCTAGTGTGTTGTTCATCTCTGTTTGTTCTTTAGTTCTTTTAGGTCTTTGGAAAACATTTCTTGGATCTTCTCTATTTGTTTTCAAGATGCTGGATTATCTTCACTATTACTATTCTGAATTCTTTTTCTGAAAGATTGCTATCTCTAGTTCATTTAGTTGTTTTTCTAGGGTTTTATATTGTCCCTTCATCTGGGACATAACTCTCTGCGTTTTCATCCTGATTAGCTTTCTGTAATGTGGTTTTTGTTTCAGCTCCTGTGGAATTGTGGTTCTTCGTGATTCTTCTGTCTCCCTCTAGTGGATGAGGCTAAGAGGCTTCTGTAAGTTTCTTGATGGGAGGGACAGGATGGAAAAAACTAGGTCTTGATCTAGTGGGCGGCACATTGCTCAGTAAAGCTTTAATCTAATTACCTGCTAATGAGTGGGGCTTTGCTCCCTCCTTGTTAATTGCCTGGCCTGAGATGACCCAGCCCTGGGGTCTGTGGGCTTTCTGGTAGGTTAATGCTGAATGCCAAGAGGGTTTATGCCAAGGGGGACCTTCTAGGACTGCTACTGCCAGTACTCCTATCCTGTGTTAAGCCACTGCCAACTCACACTTCCACAGGAGACCCTCCAACGCTAGCAGGTAGTTTTGGTTCAGTCTCCTGTGGGGTCACTGCTCCCTTCCTCTGGTGTTGGTGTGTGTAGGAATTTTTTTGTGCCCTGCAAGACTGCAGTCTCTGTTTCTCCCAGTCTAGTGGAAGTCCTATAATCAAATCCCACTGGCCTTCAAGGTCAGATTCCTTGGGATTTCCCAGATCCCCAGGCTGGGAAACATGACATGGGGCTCAGAACCTTCACAATAGTGGGAAAACTTCTTTGGTATTATTGTTCTCCAGTTTGTGGAACACCCACCTGCCAGGTATAGAATTTGATTTTATCATGATTGTGCACATCCTACCGTCTCACTGAGGTTTTTTCTTTGTCTTTAGACATGGGACATCTTTTTTTTGGTGTGCTCCAAACCAGGTGGCCTGATAGTCCCATCTTTTTAAGAATTTTTCACAGTTTGTTGTGATCCACACAAAGGCTTTAGCATAGTCAATGAAGCAGATGTTTTTTTGAAATTCTCTTTCTTTTTCTATGACTCAGTGGATGTTGGCAGTTTGATCTCTGGTTCCTCTGCCTTTTCTAAATCCAGTTTATACATCTGGAAGTTCTCAATTCAGGTACTATTGAAGCCTAGCTTGAAGAATTTTGAGCATTACCTCAATAGCATGTGAAATGAGCACAGTTGTGTGCTGGTTTGAACATTCTTTGGCATTGCCTTTCTTTGGAATTGGAATGAAAACTGACCTTTTCCAGTCCTGTGGCCACTGCTGAGTTTTCCAAATTTGCTGGCATATTGAGTGCAGCACTTAAACAGCATCATCTTTTCACATTTGAAATAGGTCAGTTGGAATTCCATCACCTCCTCTAGCTTTGTTCATAACAATGCTTTCTAAGGCCCACTTGATTTTGGACTCCAGGATGTCTGGCTCTAGGTGAGTGATCACACCATCATGATTTTCTGGGTCATTAAGATCTTTTTTGTACAATTCTTCTGTGTATTCTTGCCACCTCTTCTTAATCTCTTCTGCTTATGTTAGGTCCTTATCATTTCTGTCCTTTATTGTGCCCATCTTTCCATGAAGTATTCCCTTGGTATCTCTTATTTTCTTGAAGAACTTGCTAGCCTTTCTCATTCTGTTGTTTTCCTCTTGTTTTCTTTCTTTCTTTTCTTTTTTTTTTTTTTTTT
>SJYC01044178.1:0-19112 GCA_006408675.1 Madoqua kirkii | reverse complement strand
ATTTCAACATAAAGCCAAATATATAATTATTTCAAGATCATTTAAGATATATTTCTTTCTATGTGTATTCTGAAATATGTTAATAAGCAAATGCTTTACTGGTTAAAAATACATAAGTTTTAAATTGTATCAGATTGATAATATTGAAATCAGTCTTATCTTTTCCTATTCCTCAAGAACTCTTGAGTTATTCACATCCTAAAAGATAAAATGTGGAATCATTTCCACAACTCTTTTTTCTATTACCCCTAAGTTTTTGGAGTGAAATGACTGAAATTATCTTTTTTGGTCCTTCTAGATTTCAGGGGGAAAAAATTACAGTCTACTTGAATTGAAATCTGTGCTTCTGGTTTTGTGCCTAAAGATTGAAAATATATTTTCTCTATGGAATATTTAGATGTTTTCTATGTATTTGGATAATGAAAGAATGGCTGAGGTCTGAAATGACCTAGTTATATACCAAAGGAGTACTTCTCCCCTGGTTTATTAATTTCATTGTTATTTCTTAATAATTCAGTGTTAATATTTGCTGGCTTAATTTTAAAGAGCTTCCTATACTTTCTAGGTTTCATGTAAGAAATAGAAACCTCATTACTGAATCTATGAAGAGGCAAATGAAGCCTTCTTTCACATAAATCATATAGGAAATATGTCCACCAGAGCTGAACAAATGCTTCATATTAGCAGTATATTGCCTTAGGCCATAATTTTAGTAGATTGTGAGAAAATATTTGCAATTTAATTTTATGTTAAGTTTTATAAGCATGAAATATCAATCTCTTGGGTGATATGTTTGCTACAGAATGAGTTTCTGTAATGACAGTCTGCTCATTGATTTTTTTTACACTTTTAAAAATGGTGATGCCTACTGGTATCATTATAGTTCATAGTGTAAAGGCTTCCTGTATGAACTCCAGTTTTGTGGATTTATCCCTCAGTCATAAAAGTTTTCCCTGGTTTAAAATTAAACACTGTTAAGAGGGCCTTTTCCTTCAGACATGGGGACAGAGGAAATTTTGATAGAAAGAAACATCAGTTAATATGCCTAGTCCATTCTTTGCATTTTAGCAGTTACTGAATGAAATGCCAGTATTTATCAGTTCCCACTTTAAATTCTTTAAAATGTGTAGCTTAGTATCCCTTCTGGTATGTTCCATAAAGATTTCAGTATGAAGAGCAGAGTCAAAGTACTAAGTATAGAGATTTTGAAAAAGAGCGCCATCAGTCTTATAAGCAAAATAACAAGGAGCTAATAATGGTAGCAAGAAATGATATGACATTTATTGAACATCATTAAGACCAATATTAAGTTGATTTTAGAATAGAATTTAGAATAAAATCTTTTTAGAATAGATCTTTTAGAATAGAATCTCTTTCATTTCATGTGTTCAAACATATACTGAATTCTATCTTAAATTTTCTGATTTAACTACTATTGGTATAGATACTGTTTTTGTAGCAGGGTTTCTCAGACTTGGCACTGTTGAGATTTTGGGCCAGGATATTCTGTTGTGGTAGAGCTGTCCCGTGCAGTGTAAGATGTTTATTAGCATTCCTGGTCTCTACCAACTAGGTGCCTGTAGCACTACCCACCGCCAGTTGTTACAAACCAAAAGTGTCTCCAGATATTACCGAATGTCCCTTGGGCAGAGACAGGTGGTCACAATTGTCCCCAGTTCAGAATCAGTCTTATTTTTAAGGTTTTTATCATTGTACTTCTACTTTTATTAAACTTTAACCAGTAAGAAAGCAATTGCAAAAAATTAATACTTCATTTCTATGAGCTTATTGTTTCTGCTTTTTATAATTAGAAAAATTTTGATACCTATTTTATTGTCTATATTATTGAAATTCTTTTATAATGATTATAAAGTTAAAGTTTTTTAAAGTTAATCTGCCACGTTCAGGTTGTTTGTTGGACTTAAAGCCATTCATTAATGAAGAGAACCAGTACTTTATATTCATAATATTTTAATGATCTCTGCTTTAGTTAAATCTTGCACTATTTATAAATTAGATTTGTTTATTTAAAAGATTCTGTTGTGAAGAGTATGGGATCATTAATTAACACATGTTAAGGCAGCTAACTTACAGAATATTGCTATGCTTAACACCTAAACTATAGGTTGGGTTAATTTCTAAGAAGCATCCCTGAGAACTTTATAACTGATCAAGCTAGTGTTTTTCAATAGTCTGGGGAGGACAGAAGTGATAAACCTCAGGGTCTCAAGAGGCAGTAGCATAGAGATTAAGGTTACAAACACTTTGAATCGCAGCTTTGCTATTTACTAGGTTGGTGACCCCAGACAAGCAATTTGACATGTCTGTGACTCATTCTCTACATCTATCAAATGAAGTTAATAATGGCAACCACCTCACAAGATTATAATAAAAATTAAATGACTTAATATATGTGTGTGTGTGACTTAATATATGTGCACTTAAAGCAGTGCTTAGTACACAGTAAATACTCTAAGTTATTATACATAATTATAATTGTATAATTACTTATGATTTCATTTGTACTTATTATTATCCATATGGATTTCATGCCTTTCAAGCTTTTTTCTCATTTTTTTCTATCCTTTTAATGAAGAGACTTCCTGAAAGTTAGTTATTGATTGGATTCTTATTTTGTACTCTCCATAGCTTGTCCCATCTGGTCTAAAGTTTTAGTTATCATCTAAAGATAATTTTTAAATCCCTGTCACTAATTCCTCCTTCCTAAGATCCAGCTGAATTCTCAACAATTTAATTATTGTTATTTTGTTCAGTTGCTAAGTCATGTCTGACTCTTTGCAAACCCATGGACTGTAGCACATCAGGCTCCTCTGTCCTCGACTGTCTCCCAGAGTTTGCTCAAATTCATTTCCATTAAATCGGTGATGCCATCCAACCATCTCATCCTGTGTTACCCTCTTCTCCTCGTGCCCTCCATCTTTCCCATCATCAGGGTCTTTTACATCGAGTCAACTTTTTACATCAAGTGACCAAAGTATTGGAGCTTTCGCTTCAACAACAGTTCTTCCAATCAGTATTCAGGGTTGATTCTTGTAGGATTGACTGGCTGATCTCCTTGCAGTCCAAGAGACTCTCAAGAGTCTTCTCCAATACCACAATTCAAAAGCAACAATTCTTTGGTGCTCAGCCTTCTTTATGAACCAACTTTCACATCTGTGCATGACTACTGGAAAAACCATTGCTTTGACTATATGGACCTTTGTCAGTGAAGTGATGTCTCTGCTTCTTAATACTGTGTTCTACGTTTGTCATAGCTTTCCTTCCAAGGAATAAGTGTCTTTTAATTTCATGGCTGCAGTTACTGTCCACAGTAATTTTGGAGCCCAAGAAAATAAAGTCTGTCACTGCTTTTACTTTTTTCCCTTCTATTTGCCACGACATGATGGGATTGGATTCCATGATCTTAGATTTTTGATGGAGTTTTAAGCCAGCTTTTTCACTCTTCTCTTTGACTTCTTTCAATAATGTAATATAATCAAACAAAAACAAAAGTATAACCTATGTTATCTCCCTGCATTTCTGCCACATACTGTATTCTACTAGCTCATCAGAATACTATTTGTGCATTTCCAAATATGCCAGAAGACTTCACACCTCTGTATCTTTTTCTTTTCCATTAGCTAAAATCTGATTTAGTCCTCAAGGCATAGTTCACATGGCATTTTTCCTGGGTATTGCTCAAATCCAAAATGTGAAACCGAGAAGGACCCTGTGGGGCACCTGGGCACAGAAGTCTTTTTGTCCTCTTTCTGTTACAGGCTTCCCTGGTGGCTCAGACGGTAAAGCGTCTGCCTGCAATGCGGGAGACCAGGGTTCAACCCCTGGGTCGGGAAGATTCCCCTGGAGAAGGAAATGGCAGCCCACTACGGTATTCTTGCCTGGAGAATCCCATGGACGGAAGAGCCTAGTGGGCTACAGTCCACAGGGTTACAAAGAGTCAAACACAACTGAGTTTTCACTTTACTTTCACTTTCTTATAGGCAAGGCTCCAACCTCCATGGCCTTCCCTGAGTTCCAAACGACAGGTTTGAACAGTTGCTAATCAAGAGAGGAGTAGCCAATAAACCACCTGAGGCAAGGTTAAAGGGACTAGAGAAGCTCCTCAAGATTAGGAGACTCTAAATCAGAGTAAAAGAGTGCAAGCCCTGCATATGACCCTAATTTTGTCAGCAAGCCCACCCTTGAACTCCTGCCATAAAACTCCTCAAATCCTCCCAGACTGGGACACATAGTTTTCAAGAGCAGGAGTCTGCTGCATCCCCCTTTACGTGGCAAAACAATAAATCTATTCTTTTCTACTTTACCCCAAACTCTTGTCTTCATGATTCGATTTGGCACTGGTGCAGAGAGGCTGAGCTTTTGGCTTGAAATGTAGCAGGTGTGTTTGATATGTTCACAAATCATTTCCACCCTATAGCAGCCCATCACCAAGTTTTGTTGCTTTTGCCTCCAAAACATTTCTTGAATCCTTCTATTTCTCTCTCCACAGTGAACATCTAATTTCTAGCCACTCATCTCACTTCCCTGGATCCCAGTAACAATCTCTCTTCTGTTTTTCCCTCATCCACTCTTGCTACCATTGCATTGTAAATTGAGTTGTATAATTTCCCTTATTAAAATCATCTGTGTTTTCATAATGAACATAATACAACCTAAATTTGGAAAATTCAGCAGTGGCCACAGGACTGGCAAAGGTCAGTTTTCATTCCAATCCCAAAGAAAGGCAATACCAAAGAATGCTCAAACTACCACACAGTTGCACTCATCTCACATGCTGGTAAAGTGAAGCTCAAAATTCTCCAAGCCAGGCTTCAACAATACGTGAACCGTGAACTTCTTGATGTTCAAGCTGGTTTTAGAAAAGGCATAGGAACCAGAGATCAGATTGCCAACATCCGCTGGATCATGGAAAATGCAAGAGACCCCCAGAAAAACATCTATTTCTGCTTTAATGACTATGCCAAAGCCTTTGACTGTGTGGATCATAATAAACTGTGGAAAATTCTTCAAGAGATGGGAATACTAGACCACCTGACCTGCCTTTTGAGAAATCTGTATGCAGGCCAGGAAGTAACAGTTAGAACTGGACATGAAACAACTGACTGGTTCCAAATAGGGAAAGGAGTACGTCAAGGTTGTATATTGTCACCCTGCTTATTTAACTTTTATGCAGAGTACATCATGAAAAACGCTGGACTGGAAGAAACGCAAGCTGGAATCAAGATTGCCAGGAGAAACATCAATAACCTCAGATATGCAGATGACACCACTCTTATGGCAGAAAGTGAAGAGGAGCTAAAAAGCCTCTTGATGAAAGTAAAAGAGGAGAGTGAAAAAGTTGGCTTAAGGCTCAACATTCAGAAAATGAAGATCATGGCATCCTGTCCCATCACTTCATGGGAAATAGGGAAACAGTGGAAACAGGGTCAGACTTTATTTTTTTGGGCTCCAAAATCACTGCAGATGGTGATTGCAGCCATGAAATTAAAAGACGCTTACTCCTTGGAAGAAAAGTTATGACCAACGTAGATAGTATATTCAAAAGCAGAGACATTACTTTGCTGACTAAAGTCCATCTTGTCAAGGCTATGGTTTTTCCTGTGGTCATGTATGGATGTGAGAGTTGGACTGTGAAGAAAGCTGAGCACCGAAGAATTGATGCTTTGGAAACATAGTGTTGGAGAAGACTCTTGACAGTCCCTTGGACTGCAAGGAGATCCAACCAGTCTATTCTGAAGGAGATCAGCCCTGGGATTTCTTTGGAAGGAGTGATGCTAAAGCTGAAACTCCAGTACTTTGGCCACCTCATGCGAAGAGTTGACTCGTGTCTCTTATACACATCTCTTTCCCTTACACAATCAAATGCTCAATAGCCATACCTAGTAACCATTTTACCCTCTGCATTTAAAAAATTCTTATGTGAAAGATAAATATTTTGATTAATCCTTAATAAGACAATTCATTAAATGCTTACAAATTTATGTAATTAAAAATCACCAAAATAGCTCTATATGCAGAGAATGCTTTCCACCTATAAAAAGTGACTATTCTTTTCTGTTCTCTAAAATGATCAAGCATTTCTAGCATAATAAAAGTCAAGTATCACAACCGGATTTAAAAACTACATACAGAGACTACAATAACCAGTTCACCTGATACTTTATGTCTTTAAGATGTTTTTAAGCTTTGTGCCTCTCATGGTAGGGGCCTGTAAGCAATTCACAAAATGTAAAAGTCCAGGGGAACCTGTTAGGCAAGCTAGAGAGTTATCAGAGGGAGTTTGAGCTGAAACATTGCTTTCAAATGCTGAGGACTGAAGCCCTGAGTTAACTTTTTCCAAAGAATGTCAGAAGAGTGGAAAAGCAGGCAGATTCTGGTTTTAGGGGTACATGCTCAGGAAATAGTGGGGGGAACCCTGAGGCTTGACTCGCCTTGCCCATCAGGCCTCTGCTGTATGACCTTGTCATGGGTGTGATTCCTCACGCTGGCTCCCAGCAGTCATGTATGGATGTGAGAGTTGGACTGAGAAGAAGGATGAGTGCCAAAGAATTGATGCGTTTGAACTGTGGTGTTGGAGAAGACTCTTGAGAATCCCTTGGACTGCAAGAAGATCCAACCAGTCCATTCTGAAGGAGATCAACCCTGGAATTTCTTTGGAAGGAATGATGCTAAAGCTAAAACTCCAGTACTTTGGGCACCTCATGGGAAGAGTTAACTCATTGGAAAAGACTTTGATGCTGGGAGGGATTGGGGGCAGGAGGAGAAGAGGAAAACAGAGGATGAGATGGCTGGATGGCATCACGGACTCGATGGACTTGAGTCTGAGTGAACTCCGGGAGTTGGTGATGGGCAGGGAGGCCTGGCATGCTGTGATTTATGGGGTCACAAAGAGTCAGACACGACTGAGTGACTGAACTGAACTGAAAGCTTATACCTTGTCACCATAAGGTATATGACCACCTCCCAGATGTTTTTCCCAACTATGGTTACCAATAGAGGTCCAACTAGTCAAAAGCTATGGTTTTTTCAGTAGTTGTGTGGATGTGAGAGTTGGACTATAAAGAAAGCTGAGCGCCAAAGAATTGGTGCTTTTGAACTGTGGTGTTGGAGAAGACTCTTGAGAGTCCCTTGGACTACAAGAAGATCCAACTAGTCAATCCTAAAGGAAATCCTAAAAGTCCTGAATGTTCATTGGAAGGACTGGTGGTGAAGCTGAAACTCTTAATACTTTGGCCACTGATGCAAAGAACTGACTCACTGGAAAAGATTGAAGGCAGGAAGAGAAGGGGACAAGAGAGGATGAGATGGTTGGATTGCATCACCAATGCGCTGAACATGAGTTTGAGTAGGCTCAGGGAGTTGGTAATGGACAGGGAAGCCTGGCATGCTGCACTCCATTGGGTCACAAAGAGTTGGACATGACTGAGTGACTGAACTGACTGACTGATGGTTCCCTTTCTTCTGCCTAAGACCTTTTTATGCCTTTCTTTCTCCTCAGGTTATCAGATTGCCTCTTGCTTTATGTCTCCTACCTGATGAGACATACCTTATCCTTTAAATCTCAATTGAACTATTTCCTCAGGGAAGGTTCCCTGTGATCATTTTATAACCTGTTATTTTTCCTAATAACACATTGTATTTTTTTCCTTTCTAACACAGAATCCATTTTGTAATTACACATTTATGTGCTTTATTTTATTCATGTTTGTCTCATCACTCATCATATGCTCAATAAGGGGAAAGATCTTACCTACTTCGTTTACTGTTGTATGCTAAGTATAGCCAGTCCGTCGTGTCTCACTCTTTGTGACCTCATGGACTGTAGCCCACCAGGCTCCTCTGTCCATGGGATTCTTGAGGCAAGAATACTGCAGTGAGTTGCCATTTCCTTCTCCAGGGGAATACCTACTCTAGGCCAAACTCTGTACAAAGTATGGTACAGAGCTTGGCCTAGAGTAGGTATTAAATAAATAAATGAAGGAATAAATGAGCATAATAAATTGTGAAAGCATTTCTCTACTGTTTTCTTCTCTGTGTTCATAGAGATTATGATTCAATTATATGACTGGTCGTATTCAATGATAGCTGTGTGTATCAGTCTCTCCCACTGAACTGGGAACTCCCTCTACTTCTTGTTCGTTTTTCTGTCAGTGTCTGCATCTAACATAGTCAAGGGCACATAGTGTTGAATAAATATTTGTTCCAGTGAGTACATCTACATTTTAAAAAACTTTTACTACAAAGAAGATAGAAGTTCCTCATGTATTTTCAATATTCTTTGCAAACACATGGTATATATTAACCACTGGGATAGCCACATGGAATTCTTCCTGCTCCTGATTGTTTTCTTCTATGTAGAAAAAACTTTACTGATTTAACTCTCCTAGCCATTCCCCCAGAACAACTTTCTTATTCTAAGGTAGAGAGGAGTGATTCAGTCTGACTGTTGAGTTTGGAAGGATAAACTGAAGACCAGCTCCTTTCTTTGTCTTATCTCTTTGGAGTCTGGCCTGCCTCACAGTGTGTGTTTTACTCTGCTCCTCTATCCCTTGAGTTTTACAGTGGACAATGGCACCCCACTCCAGTACTCTTGCCTGGAAAATCTCATGGATGGAGGGGCCTGGTAGGCTGCAGTCCATGGGGTCGCTATGAGTTGGACATGACTGAGCGACTTCACTTTCACTTTTCACTTTCATGCGTTGGAGAAGGAAATGGCAACCCACTCCAGTTTTCTTGCCTGGAAAATCCCAGGGACGGGGGAGGCTGGTGGGCTGCCGTCTCTGGGATCACACAGAGTCAGACACGACTGAAGCGACAGCAGAAGCAACAGCAGAAGACTTCATGGGAGAGAGCTTTTGGCATCTGCCTTTAATGGTGTGAGTTAGGTTAGTCTAATTCTGGATTCAGTATTAGTAGTAAACCCTTTGCATGTAGATACAAGCCACATTCTCTAGTGTCTGCTGTATTAGTAGCAAGCATGACATCTTGGCTTCCCTTCTGCTTTCTTCATTTCTCAAATGCACAGAATTCAGGTAGCAAAGAATAGACCCCTTCAAACTTCCAACACCTATTATTTGTTATTGTTAATCAACACCAGGATAACCAAAACACAATTCTTCATCATGAGCTTTTATTTACTCCAAATAGTAACATACCAGATGACTTGAAACATTTCTGGCTTTTTCTTACCCACAATACTTAGAATGGTTTTACATTTTTATAATCAATGTTTGTACTGGTTTAATGCAACAGAAAGTTTGTTTCAGAAATGAAGCTGCAGAGTCAACAGCCTGGATTTTCTTTCTTAGCATTTGAAAATAGTGTGATTTTGTGAAGAGCATATTTGCAATGGAAACTGCACAAAAGTTAATATATACCTGCTACTGAGAGACTCTGCTGTGGCCTTGTCAATGAAAAAGTCATCCAGGTAGTGATAGAGGTCATATTGATGGTCCTTAGATTTATAGGAAAGTATAAGCACATGATGATGTTAGAATACGTCTAACCTCTCTGAAAGATACACAGATAAATATATATATTTACATATGTATATATTTTTTATTTTACCAAATATGAATAGATAGTTTTAAATTATGAGAGTAGACTATGTTGATTAAATAAAAAATTTAGACATTACAAAAATGTAAAACATCAGTCTCCTCTCTCATGTCTTGTTAAAAATTTGACACATATCCTGTCAGAGTTTATAGTCTGTGTGTAAGTGTGTGTGTGTGTCTGTGTGTGTGTGTGCACGTGCACGTGCACATATGCATTTAGCATTGGTCTGTAGTTTGCTTTATTACTTAGAAAACAGATATTGCTCATTAATACATACTGATCAATTTGATTCTTTTTAATGCTGATGTAAAAGATGTCATATTTTGTAAGCTTCCTTCCATTGATGAATGGGAGGAAGTTCTTAAATATTCATAATTAGAGGCATTTTTATAAATGTATCCTTAAATACTTGTGAAAGTGTTTCTGTAACATCATTTAGCAGAGTGATAAGAATTGTTGTCTGTATTGAGGAAATAATGCACATTTACGTTGCAGTACTCTTGATTATCAACAGTAATAAACTCCAAGTAGACAGGTGTAACAAAATCTCAGTTCTAAAGTTTCTAGAAAATACGAGTCAAAAATTAGATATCTGTAGCCAACCCCCATCATCTCTTTAGTTTTAATATTTATAAAATATAAAAATCCTCATTTAATTCTAGGATCATTCTTAGCTATGTATTTTGTTGAATATTTCTGTTGACTCTGCATTTTTCTGGTAAAACTTCATCATTTATTCACTAACAGAAGTGCCTTTATAGCATTGATTATGTAGCCTTCAAGCTAATAGAAATCCCCTGTTTTGTGAATTCCTGGCACACACTGTAGTTATTAAAACTTTGAGTAAATACAAAGGAAATTTTTATGGTAGAAGTCAGTTGATTATTTTAAATGTTATATTCTGATATAAATGTGCCTGTTTGTAAATGCCCTAAACTTTGAAATAATTTTTATTACATGAGCCATATATAATATCATTTCCAAAGTTCATTTGTCCCTTTGCACATTTTTTTTTCACTTTCACATGTCTACCTTTAGAAACAACCCCTTTTGGTTGTGGGATGGGGAAGGTGATAGAAAATACCTGATGAAAGGAGATGCCTAATCCACCTAAGCCAGGATTTGAGGTACTGAGATGCTGGCAGCACTCCTCTCTCTTTTGCTTCCTTCTCAGTAGATCTCGTCAGTTCAGCCTTACCCAGCTGTGCAGGTTCCTGTCTGTCTGCTGATGGCCTGGACTGAAGGAATGCAAATTAGAAAACTGAAATTCTACTTTCATAAAATGAACTTTGAATCCCATGCTCATGAATGAATTGTGTATGAAAGAGCATGACATATATATCTTTAAAATGGAGCATTTTGTGTTTAAATGGCACTTAAATAATTTTTGTATGAATTACTATAGAGAAATGATATTAAGAATGTCACACCGTAAAAAACTAGTAGAAAGTAGTAAGGATTGCTTATTAAACCTCTAGTGTGATTAAGGTAACCAAAAAGGATAAGATTCATAGACTTAACATGTTAGGTCTAAAATTCCATGTGTCAGAAATGACATCAACATGGAATGATAATCTGGGAGAAATTTGTAGTACTTATGATGAACAAAGGGTAACAGTATATAAAAAACTAACATAAAAAGTCAACAAGAAAACACTGAAAATCAGTAGTTTTTAATTTATGTATTTACCCAACAAGCATGTATTAAACACTTGCTTTTACCATACACTTTGCAAGTTACAGGGATACCAAAGTGAATAAGACAAGGTAATTCGGTTATACATCTTATTATTTAAGTGCAGATTAAAACTACTGAATATCAATTTTTTATCAAATTTTGAAAGATGACCATACTGAAAATTGGCCACAGTGTGGTACAGAGATAATTTACTCATTGCTGTGGCAGTATACACTGGTCGTATTTGGAATGCAATTTGATGTATATTGCTTGTATTTGGAATGCAGTTTGATATATACAAGTTATTGTAAGCATCTTTAAAATGTTTATGCCATTTAAAGCAGTAATTTCACTTAGCTGTATCCCAAGGGAAATAATCCAAAGCACAGAGGAAGCTTTATGAACAAAGGTGTTCATAGAAATATATTTATGGTAGAAAAAAATAAGAACTTAAATGCTGTAGTATAAATGAATGATTAAGTTGACTGTGTTACAGCCACTTAAACTACTATATATTTATCTTAAATGGTATTAATTGGCAAATGTAATTAACTGGGGGAAATATATATGACAGTATAAGGCAAAAGAAAGAACTAGAAGGCAAGATTACATATCAATATCATATGGAAGCAAAAGACCTGAGATGAAACATACCTACATTTTAATCTCATTGAATTTGTGTACTAGGACTTTGGGTGAAAATTGTCCTTCTTTCCAATTAAATAGTACATGTTTATATTTCTATAAAAAGAGTGTTCTTTTAGTTAAGGCTTCTCCATGGCACTTAGAGATAACTGATAAAAAATGGAATGGTGCAAGAAATCATAAAAATACATGGAACCTACATTTTGCTAAACTAGCAATGTTGGTCTGTCCTCATCAATATCTCATGATTCCGAGAAAGAAGACAGTAACCAAACTGCCCTTAGTTACTGGGCAGTAGGGGAAGGAAGCTCTTCTTGACTCCTATAGGCAATCAGTCTATGCACTGAAGCATGAGATCTGCTTGCCATTATATAGCTCCAGCCTAGCTGCAAATGCATAAATATTCATACCGTTAGCATCCAGCCTCCTTTAAAGCTAGCAACAGTAATCTTTCCTTTAAGTAAGATCTAAATTCTACAACTTGGTTACATGCTGAATTGTGAACTGCTTCCTATAATTCATCTTAAATGCCATCCTTAATTTCAGTAGTCTCTCCTCCTCCTCGTTAGATGACTAAAATGGAAGCCAGTCACCCCCCAGTTCTGATGGGAACGAGAGCTCTCACCAAACCATCTGAGCTGAAAGGTGAAAGGGCAAGTACTGAGGGCACAGTAGGAAGAGTGATCCCTACCACTGTGTGTGTTTGAAAAGATAAATGTATTAGAATGAACATTGTATAAGCAGCATCTATAGTATATTGTTTCTCTCCAGTTAACTTTACACTTACTTTTAAAAAATATTTACTGCAGGGGATTTTTATGCTTGTGTAAACATCTAATGCTCCAAATCATTAATTTTTCCTCTCTTTCCAACTTGAGCAATCCTTCAGAATTTTTATTCACTATTAAATTCCTACAAGTTCAGAACACAGTGAACTTCATATATATTAGGTATTGTTTCTCAATCCATTCTTATAACTATTATGTTTTTTTTTTTCCCCTAGCTACGTGTTCTCAAGTACAAGGATACAGTGAGGACCTGTGAACTAGGCTAAAACATTACCAGTATCTTGCTATGGGGTCCTCCATTAACCCACATTCCCTTCTTTACCTCAGATGTAATTGCTGTCCTAGAGTGTTTCATTTGTGTGTGTCTGTGTGTGTGTGGTATGACTTACTTAATTCATTCCTTGCTTATATATAATTTTTGTTGTTACTTTATGATTTACTAACTTTATGTCATGTATTCATATATGTAATCAACCTGTCATTTATATGCCTGCCAAAACAAAATATTAGTTATTTTTGCTTATTTTTGAGTTATGTAAAAAGGGTATCATTCTGTCCGGGACTTGCTTTTTATTCACTTGTTTCTACAATTCATCCATGTTGTTGAGTATAGATATGTGAATATGCCTTTTCTCTTTTTAATGCACATTTGAGTTTTCAGTTTTTGTTGTTGCAAACAGTGCTGTTTTGATCATCCTGGTGCATACCGCAAGTTTCTGTAGGATATATGCCTGATGGAATTGCTGAGTATAAGGCTTGTAAATGTTGAACTTCACAAGGTAGCAACAAGCTTTTTATCAAAGTGATTAAACCAGTTTATACTTCCATTGGCACATTACCAAATTCTCCAGTGATCTATATTCTCTTAAATGCTATATTTTCAGACTTCTTATGCATTAAAAATCTCTCTCCCAGCTTATGAAGTTTTTCGTTTGTTTTTGGTATTCTTCATACTGTTGTGCTTGGGTACATTTCTTACTTTTACAGTGGCTGAAATTATCAGTCATTTCTTTTTGTGGCTGTCATTTTTGTGTCTTGTTTAAGAACTCTTTCCCTACCTTAGATCAGAAGGCTATTCTCCTGTATTTTCTTTAATAATTTTTAAGGTTTGTGTTTCACATTTAGGTCTTTAGATTATTTGGAACTAATTTTTGCTTAGATTCCAAAGTGAAAGTTAAGTCGCTCAGTCGTGTCCGACTCTTTGCAACCCCATGGATTGTAGCAATCAGTCTCCTCCATCTATGGAATTCTCCAGGCAAGAATACTGGAGTGGGTTGCCATTTCCTACAGTAAGATATAGCTTTATTTTTCTCCACATGATAACCAGTTGTCTGAGCAGCATTTATTGAGTAGTTTCTCCTTTCTCTAGTGATCTACAAAACCATGTCTTGTATTTAAAAATAAGAATCAGAATAACATTTGTGAATCTATTTTAAGATTCTGTTTTCTATTCTGCTAAATTGGTCAACATTCATTTCTTTCCCAACTGTCTTAATTATTGTTAAATGCACACTATTAACTTTTAACTACTTAATTACTGTTACTTTATAATGAATCTTAATCTAAAGCAGAACACTTCCCTTTATCCTTCTTTGTCTTCATCAAGAATATCTTGGCTGTACTTGACCCTTTGCTTTTTTATGTACATCTCCAAATCAGCTTAAATCCATGAAACTCTTTTATGATTCCACTCATCCTACAGTCTCTTTTGAGAGATTTTACATCTTTATTAAGCTGAGATTTCTCGTCTGGAAACTTAGAATATACTGATATTTTTGGTCTTAATTTTTTAAATAAAAATCTTCTGTGAGTTTTATTTTTAGATACCTTGTAGTTTTAAATGTCAATTTTTAAATGGCATCAGTATTCTCTTTATTGCTGGTACATGGAAATATAACAGATTTTTGTAGGTTGATTTTTTTGGCCACTATCTTTGATAAACTCTATTTTTTAAGTTTTATTATAGAAGATTTAGAGCACATACAAAAGTAAAAAACTAAAATATAGTGAATCCTAGGTATTTATCACTTAACTTTCAGTTCAGTTCAGTTGCTCAGTCATGTCTGAATTTTTGTGACCCCATGAACTGCAGCACGCCAGGCATCCCTGTCCATCACCAACTCCAGAGTATACTCAAACTCATATCCATTGAGTTGGTGATGCCATCCAACCATCTCATCCTCTGTAGTTGTCCCTTTCTCCTCCTGCCTTCAGTCTTTCCCAGCATCAGGGTCTTTTCAAATGAGTCAGTTCTTTGCATCAGGTGGCCAAAATATTGGACTTTCAGCTTTAGCTTCAGTCCTTCCAATGAACACCCAGGACTGATCTCCTTTGGGATGGACTTGTTGGATCTCCTTGCTGTCCAAGGGACTCTCAGAAGTCTTCTCCAGCACCACGGTTCAAAAGCATCAATTCTTCAGTGCTCAGCTTGCTTTATGGTCTAACTCTCACATCCATACATGACTACTGGAAAAACCGTAGCCTTGACAGACCTTTGTTGGCAAAGTAATGTCTCTGCTTTTTAATATGCTGTCTAGGTTGGTCATAGCTTTTCTTCGAAGAAGCAAGATTTTTAAATTTCATTAAAAAGTGGTAGTCACCATCTGCAGTGATTTTGGAGTCCCCAGAGATAAAGTCTGTCACTGTTTCCCCATCTATCTGCCATGAAGTGATGGGACTGGATGCCATGATCTTAGTTTTCTGAGTGTTGAGCTTTAGGCCAACTTTTTTACTCTCCTCTTTCACTTTCATCAAGAGGCTCTTTAGTTGTTCACTTTCTGCCATGAGGGTGGTGTCATCTGCGTATCTGAGGTTATTGATATTTCTCCTGGCAATCTTGATTCCAGCTTGTGCTTCATCAATCCCAGCATTTCTCATGATGTACTCATGTAAGTTAGAAAAGGCAGAGGAACCAGAGATAAATTGCTAACATCCACTGGATCATGGAAAAAGCAAGAGAGTTCCAGAAAGACATCTATTTCTGCTTTATTGACTATGCCAAAGCCTTTGACTGTATGGATCGTAATAAACTGTGGAAAATTCTTCAAGAGATGGGAATACCAGACCACCTGACCTGCCTCTTGAGAAATCTGTATGCAGGTCAGGAAGCAGCAGTTAGAACTGGACATGGAACAACTGACTGGTTCCAAATAGGAAAAGGAGTACATCAAGGCTGTATATTGTCACCCTGCTTATTTAACTTTTATGTAGAGTACATCATGAAAAACACTGGACTGGAAGAAACACAAGCTGGAATCAAGATTGCTGGGAGAAATATCAATCACCTCAGATATGCAGATGATACCACCCTTATGGCAGAAAGTGAAGAGGAACTAAAAAGCCACTTGATGAAAGTGAAAGAGGAGAGTGAAAAAGTTGGCCTAAAGCTCAACATTCAGAAAATAAAGATCATGACATCTTGTTCCATCACTTCATGGAAAATAGATGGGGAAACAGTGGAAACAGTGTCAGACTTTATTTTGGGGGCTCTAAAATCACTGGGATGGTGATTGCAACCATGAAATTAAAAGACGCTTACTCCTTGGAAGAAAAGTTATGACCAACCTAGATAGTATATCAAAAGCAAAGACATTACTTTGCCGACTAAGGTCTGTCTAGTTAAGGCTCTGGTTTTTCCTGTGGTCATGTATGGAGGTGAGAGTTGGACTGTGAAGAAGGCTGAGCGCTAAAGAATTGATGCTTTTGAACTGTGGTGTTGGAGAAGACTCTTGAGAGTCTCTTGGACTGCAAGGAGATCCAACCAGTCCATTCTGAAGGAGATCAGCCCTGGATTTCTTTGGAAGGAATGATGCTAAAGCTGAAACTCCAGTGATTCACTGGGAAAGACCCTGATGCTGGGAAGGATTGGAGGCAGGAGGAGAAGGGGACGACAGAGGATGAGATGGCTGGATGGCATCACGGACCGATGAACTTGAATCTGAGTGAACTCCGAGAGATGGTGATGAACAGGGAGGCCTGGCATGCTGCGATTCATGGGGTCACGAAGAGTTGGACATGACTGAGCGACTGAACTGAACTGAACTGAACTCATGTAAGTTAATTAAGCAGGGTGACAATATACAGCCTTGAAATACTCCTTTTCCGATTTGGAACCAGTCAGTTGTTCCATGTCCCGTTCTAACTGTTGCTTCTTGACCTGTATACATATTTCTCAGGAGGCAGGTCAGGTGGTCTTAACAGGCGGTCCATTTAAGAGTTATCAGTTATGGCCAGTATTGTTTAATCTATGTCTCTTCTCATTTTTCTCTTGTATTACTTGAAACATGTCATACATATTATTATCTTATGTCTCTGTAAAAAAGTACTTTATAAAATAGAACTAAAATCCATTATTACACATAAGGTAATTAACAACAAATAACGATTCATCAAATATTGTCAGTGTTCAATTTAATTATTTATAAATGTTATTATTGTATTTGTGTGAATTAAGTTCCAAATAAGGTCCACACATGACAAGCAGCTGATACTTTAAATCTCTTTTAATCTAAAAACTGTCTCTACTTAAAAAAATTTTTTTTGACATATAATTGATTAGTGATGTTGTGCATCACTAATGTACAACATTAGCCATTCATATGTCTTCTTTGGAAAAAATGTCTGTTCAAATCCTCTGCCCATTTTTTAATCAAGTTGTTTAAGAGTATAAGCCATTGTAGAATGTCTCTCAAATTAGACTCATTTGTTCCTTAGAGATTAGATTCAGGTTAAATAATTTGGGACAAGAATAATATATAAGTAAGATTGTGTCCTCAGAACATTGCGTCAGAAGGCATATAATGCCAATTTTGTTTCATTTTCAGTTATGTTAGGTTTGATTGCTTAGGTAAGATTGTATCTGCCGGGTTACTCCAACGAGAAAATAGTCTTTTCCATGAGTATTTACTAAATGATATAGGGGATGACTCAGACCTTGTGCATAGCCTTTTCCCCAGTAACTTTCCATGCAGTCATTCTAGCGTCCACTAATGATGCTTCCTGGAGTCAATTATTACATAGGTGGTTGGAAAGTGGCAACTTTCTAGTGATGGAATTCCTATTCATTTGTTAGTAAAATTCTGGGGGAGAAAAGAAGTTCCTCTTCCTGTTACCCCATTCTTTTAATTTCTCCTTTTTAAGATTTTCTGTGGACTCATGATTTTTTATGTCATGTGTTATAAATACATTATTGTCATTATTTTTGATGCTCAGATTGTCCCAGATTTGGATATAGGCAGCCCCTTGAAATAAATTTCTGTGTCTTTTGACATGTTTCCATTAGTTTTTGGTCGATTTCCTTCCTTCTTGTGCAACAAACTATCCTAGGCTCACCTTGAATATTACCTACCTCAAATGCCGGAGAAGGCAACAGCAACCAACTGCGGTATTCTTGCCTGGAAAATCCCACGGATAGAGGAGCCTGGTAGGCTGCAGTCCATGGGGTCATGAAGTCAGACACGACTGGGTGACTTCACTTTCACTTTTCACTTTCATGCATTGGAGAAGGAAATGGCAACCCACTCCAGTGTTCTTGCCTAGAGAATCCCAGGGACGGAGGAGCCTAGTGGGCTGCCATCTGTGGGGTCCCACAGAGTTAGACACTACTGAAGCAACTTAGCAGCAGTAGCAGCAGCATACTTATATGCTCAGAGAAGGCAATGGCAACCCACTGCAGTACTCTTGCCTGGAAAATCCCATGGACGAAGGAGCCTGGTAGGCTGCAGTCCATGGGTTCGCTAAGAGTCAGGCACGACTGAGCAACTTCACTTTCACTTATCACTTTAATGCCCTGGAGACGGAAATGGCAACCCACTCCAGTATTCTTGCCTGGAGATCCCAGGGATGGCGGAGCCTGGTGGGCTGCCGTCTATGGGGTTGCACAGAGTCGGACACGACTGAAGCGACTTAGCAGCAGCAGCAGCCCTGGGATAAATTATTTCAAGGAGTCCTGGTATCTTTTGTTGGTACTGGTTTTAGAAACTAAGATTAGCATTCTAGAAATGCTCATTACTACTGGGTGTTGCTTCCAAGTACTTTAAATGGACAGAAATAAAAATACCATTTTTTTAAATCATAAATTTTTATACTGATTTCTTCCATTCAAATCCAAAATGACAGTTTTTTTCCCCTCCATCCACTTTCTATGTACATCTTCCTTTTCCTAGTGAAAACTAGTTTGTAACAATATCGATGTAATTATCCATTTCTTAAAACTGTCTAAAATCATTTTAGAATAACTAGCTGTGTACCCTCACTAACAACAAAAGTAGTAAAATTTAAGATTCCTTTGTAATTCTTAGTGCCTTACAACATCTCTCACTGAAGATATATAGACTACTATTTTTGAAAATTACTTGAGTTCTTTTAAATTTTTATCTGTGATTATTAGTTTGAAAAACAGATTTATTTTGTTTTGTTTGTTT
>SJYC01044177.1:0-21475 GCA_006408675.1 Madoqua kirkii | reverse complement strand
TTAATCTAATGCACTTTGTTTTCTTTCATATTTATTTTCCAGAAACATTTTCTTGTTCAAAATTTTCCAATAGATTGTGTTAGGAGTTATATTTTATAGGATTTATATCTATATTAAAACTTTCAGTAGTAAAATTTAGAAATGCCCAGTTGTGCTAAATTCACATGAATTTTATGTAATTCTTTTGTAAAGAATTTCATTTGTCTCATGAAAAATTGTATGTTTTTGTTTCAGACATTGGCACAGAAAGATCATCAGGAAGCAAATAACTTGTAAAGAATTGATCAGCTATCTAAGATTTGGTCAAAGCATCTTAGTATTAGATCTTTGTGGTAGATACATGAATGATAACCATTACAACAGATTCTTATGGAAAACTTGAGGTTAAAAATATTTAGAGTTGTTTGATATCTAGAATCGATATATTAGAACTCTAAAATATAAGTTTTGGTTTTGTTACCTACTGAAACTTAAGGGTTTTTATGTGGTTTGATTGTGTTTCTAAAAGAATTTAAAAGGAGAAACAGATATTGTGTTCTCAGATTTTTTATTCACCCTGACCCTTAAGCTCATTTGTACTTTCTGATGTTATTCATTCTTTGTTTGCAGCTTACCTTGGATCAAATCAAACACTTATAAGTGGAAAAACTCAGATTATAGACCCAATTTTTGTCAGTACCATTTGCACTAGCGAAGATGTTTACTTTGATTTTAATCCTTTGTAATCACAAGGTGATGTCTTTTGACAGAGGCCTTCTGAGGCCTTTCATCTTGAGTAGCCGGCTCTCTCCACTTCTCTCTAAATATATCTGTAGATTTGAGTCTGGGGCACCTGCAGCCACTTTTCAGCACTTTGTCCTGCCAGTTTTATTTCTAATGCCAGGGTTGGTTAGAATGAAATAAGTTGTTTACTTGGGGAGGTACATAGTCTCTTTTAGCCGTCAGGATTCACTTTTGCTGTTGTCCTTAAATATTGAAACTGAAAACAGGGTACTTATGTTTGGATCAACCTTGGTACTGTCACTAAATTTACAACATCAGATATCTTTCTGCTGTTGGAAGTCCTAACTAGGAAGAAAGGTGTGTTTCCATCAGTTTCTATAAAATTTTTAAATTAAAAGAAAAAAAAAACTTTGGAGTATAGTTGATTTACAACATTGTGTTAGTGTCAGGTGCACAATAAAGTGACTCAGTTAAACCTATACACATATTCATTATATCAGATTCTTTTCTTGTATAGGCTGTCACAGAATACTGAGTAGCATTCCATGTGCTATACAGTAGGTCCTTGATGCTTATCTCTTTTATATATAGTAGTGTGTGTGTGTTCATCCCAAGCTCCTGATTTATTCCTTCCTCCATGTTTCCCACTATGTAACCATAGTTTGTTTTTGATATTTATTTGTATTTTCATGTATAACTCAAGACTATATATTTGTGGTGGGAAGAAAGAAGGAAGCAAGAATAAACAAAGAGTAAGAAATAAAAGGGTATTTATTACATTCTCTGTATTTACCTAGTTGGAACTATCAGAATTAGAAGTCATATGTCATAAGTACAAATTACAAATATTGTGTGGGCTTCTATAGTTCTGCCTGTGGTTATCATTCACTGTATCAGTCTACATACAGCAATATAACCATGGCACAAAAAAGAAAGTATATTGAAACTGTTCAACAAGGCCCTAAATTGTGGTCAGTGGGGAGGGGAACAAAATCTATTTAAAGATATAGCTCAAAGTACTGAATGCAAATGTTTTGTGACTGTAGTTGAATTAGTTTGATATCAAATATGAGATGTTTACAAATGTCTTAGATATATTGATATTAAGGTAGTCTTGTTTCAAATCAAGTCTTATTTGGGCATAACTTTTTGTGTAGATTACTTTATATCCTTATTTTTTTTTAAGTAGCAAAGTTAAAACTCTCCTCTGAGATGTGTAGCAGTTGCCATCTGTTTAAGTAATTTGCATATTAGAAGTTATTTTTATTTTGATTCTTTAAATATTTAATAGTAAATTACTTAAGAAGAAAAAGTAATGGTACCAGGGAATTACAGTCTATTTTATATGCAAATATAGAGTGGGAAGTGGTTACTGGGATTAGTCACAACTTCGGTTCTATCTTATTTTAGTCCATTTATCTAACCACATTCTAAGTTCTAAGTCTTGTGAATATTTATTATTAAATGTGTATCATATCATTAATATGCAGGGTAAGTTTACATGTAAAACCTTTTTTTGCAGTGATTTTTGTTCATTATTGATTTTGTAGCTAAAGTATTAATGTGAAGTAGAGATCTGCCTATTATTTATATAGCTTACACAGAATGGCATATATGCAGAATAAACTTACTGATGTAAAAATCTTTTCATGAATGTGTATATACACTATCTAGATTGAATATTCAGTAATGGAGTCAGAATTCATATGAACTGAATTTGAGAAAAATGGAAGGCTCAGAACATATTTTCATTATTTCAGAATGTTTAAAATGAATATTTTAAGATTTAAAGTAATTTTCAAGCAGTCATGTGATTATTTTAAGACTGCATGGCAGACTACACTGCTCAAGTAATACCAGTCGGAGTAACTGGGGCTGTTAGAATCAGGCAGACAAAGGAGGAATTTCACTGAAAAAAGGAGATACAACAATCAGTAGACATTGCAGTGTCCAAAACTACAATATATGGCTGTTCCTATTTTTTTTTAAGAATTAGTAATTCATTAAACTCTTAAGTAGGAAAAAGCAACTGAAATTACCTAAGTAAAAATATGTCTCAGACTGACTTTAATTACTCTAGAAGATGACATTGGCTATCCAAAAAGGCAGTTTTCAAATGAATGCTCATTCATTAGATGAATTCACTAAATTTTCCCTATACTTAGTTATAACTAAAGCCTAACTAACCCAGAGTAACTGCTACAGCGCTGAGGTTCTTGACTTGCTACCATAGTTCTTTCCTATAATGGAAGTTATTTTAGAAGCAACTTACTAATACTCAGCCCTCCACTTGGTATAATACTAGGATGTATAGATAGTTTCGGAGAAGGCAATGGCACCCCACTCCAGTACTCTTGCCTGGAAAATCCCATGGACAGAGGAGCCTGGTAGGCTGCAGTCCATGGGGTCGCTAAGAGTCAGATATGACTGAGCGACTTCAATTTTACTTTTCACTTTCATGCATTGGAGAAGGAAATGGCAACCCACTCCAGTGTTCTTGCCTGGAGAATCCCAGGGACAGGGGAGCCTGGTGGGCTGACGTCTGTGGGGTCGCACAGAGTCGAACACGACTGAAGCGACTTAGCAGCAGCAGCATAGATAGTCTGCTGCATGTTTTTCCTGCTGATTAATGGAGCTATTTAGCTAGGGGAAAAACAGCAACAAAATTGCAGGTTGTATAGCATAACCACTGGACAAGAAATTCCTTTCTTTATTCCCTGGCCTAATTATTGAAATAGGAGGAAAAAGCAAAGAAAGGGAAAAGCTTTAAGGCCTGTACAATCAGAAAGATTTCTAAACTACTCATTGTTTTATCAATAGTTTTCTTCTGTAAAAGAAACAAAAATTAGGATTGTCTGCCTATCCTTTTTCTCTTAAAACTTGATAAATCATGATGAGATTCTTAAAAGTCCAAGATAAGGGTGAAGTCATTGTATCACAGTGAATTGGAATCTAGAAATGACTCTAAAACAGAGTCAATTGAGATTTGGTAATTTATTATAAAGTAGATATTATGCTGAGAAGAGTCTATTGAGTCTTTTACCAGAAGGGCAGTCAGTAATTCAGCTGGCTAACTGCAGATGGACAGACAGCATGCACTGGATAGGCCCTATTCTAACCTCTGATGAGGACAAAGTCCCTTTCTATTTTGTACCAATCAATCATACATAACTGTGTCACATTATTATGAATAAGTCATTTATTTGCAGTCCAGAAAACAGTAGCAGTCCAGTGACATGATTAGAAATAAATTTGATATGCTTTTAAATCCTGGCTGTAGAAGGCTAAGGTGTTCTGTCATTCAAATATTTATTTATAGTATAAAATTTGCTACTTAAAGTTAAGTATAGTAAAAAATATTTTAATGTATCTGAAGCAGATATGTTGTAGTTCAACTTTTATGTTTCTTCCTGACTTCTCTCCTTTGTCATCCTGAAAAACTTAGATGAAGCAAATATACTTGCCTTTCAGAGTCTTATTCAGAGCATTTTCTGTCAAGGGAATTTTTTCCAAGACATGAAGTAAAAATGAAAAATATTGTGTCATTAGCCTAAAGCAGGGATTAGGTCTCAGAGTTTTGTGGCCCTTTTATCTTAAGACACCGGGTTTGTGTTTTTTTTTTTTTTTTCTTTAATGAAAGAACAGAAAGAATGAAGTTATCTTTGAAAATGTTGGAGGTAGGAATGCTTTCTAAAGTTGCATTTATGCATAAAGTTGCATTTATGCATTTATCCTTTCTAAAGGGCTTCCCTTGTGGCTTAGCTGGTAAAGAATCTGCCTGCAATGTGGGAGCTCTGGGTTTGATCCCTGGATTGAGAAGATCCCCTGGAGAAGGGAAAGACTACCCACTCCAGTATTCTGGCCTGGAGAATTCCATGGACTATGCAGTCCATGGGGTCCCAAAGAGTCGGACACAGCTGAGCGACTTTCACTTTCACATGCTTTATGAACATTGTGTTTCAAATTTCACTAAACTTTTGCCTGGTCTGGTAATGATTAAATCATCCTACCAGAGAAGAACCTTTATTTTTGTCACACGAGTGTATGTTCCTCGGTTTTCTGTCTCTTCACAACAAAGATTCGGAGTGATGGACATTAAAGCCCCCTCGCGTGTCACAGCTCTCGGGTCTTGGACAGACCGTGTTACAGCTCTCAGGTCTCGAATGGACCATGTTATAGCTCTTAGACAACAGCTCAGTGTTACAGCTCTATTTTACTTAGAATATAGCAGGAAAACCCATCTGCGAGGCGTGAGGCCACGACTGTCCAAAGACGCCAGGAGGAGAGCGCCCCAGCGCATGGTGGGGAGAGAGAGAGCTAGCTTTGGCTCCTCTTTTTATATGTTTCTCTCTCCCTGGGCCTGTCCTGTGTAAACTGGGCCAGCCAGGAGTGTTGTTTGTTTTACCTGAGGTCCTCACTCCGGTCCTCGGACCTTCTTTTATTCTATTTTCGTGGGTTTTTCCCTTCTTTGTCTTTTAGCCACCGCCATTTTGGACTCCTTTTCCCTATTCTACCTACCTAACATTTTCTTACTAACTTTACTGACATTTGACAAAGGAATGATACTGAGATAGCATCAACGAATATATGAATGAAATAATACAGTAACTCCGTCTCTGAGGGAAAATTGGGATATCATTGGTTCGTTGTTAGAATGAACTAAGGGTCACATTCATTAAACATCAGGAAAATTTTGCAGGGTAATGCTGGTTGTAAAAGCATATTTACTTTGATGGAAAGAGAGAAAGTATAACGAGGAAAGCCATGACTGATGGTAAAACACTGTCCTAGCTGCTTCTATGGAAAGTATCAAGAGCAAAGCTGACGGTACTGAATGCTTATTTAAACAGCTGCTTTTGATATATAGCAAATTCATCTTAAAAAGACCTTTGTGAAATTGACAGCAGCAGAATTCAAATGTCTGGGAAAATAAAGAGTAAGTAAAAATATGAAATTAATAACAGTGACTATTGGTAGTTGTGGGAAATGAGGCCCATAGAGTGGGAGAAAAATGATTATCTTTTTTTCTTGCAACCAGAAAAGCTGTACTGTTCTGTTAATTCTAAGTTAATTGTTGTCATACTGGTAATAAATTGTCATTCTAATTAGTTGGTAAATAAAATCTTGTTAAAATAAAATCCTCTTAATCTACATTTAATAGACACAAATACAATTACTAATGAATATTTCTGGATGGGGTTTTGTGATTGCTGAAAGTGTTTGTAAATTCAAACCACCAAAGTACATGATGTTGATGGCTTTTGTAACATTTAGACAAAGAAACTCCTGGTTGGGAATGGGTGACATGAATGCAATCATAGCAATCAGTGTAATGTCAGCTCTAAAATATGGTACCAATTAAAATCTGTAAAATAAAGGTTATATTTATAAAAATATTTTTATCCAGTAAAAGCAAAGCTTTTTATTGAGATTCTAGCTGGAGGTATGACATATATTGCAGTTTTTGCAGGAAAAGCTGAGATTTTGATTGACGTTTGATTCATGTGAGATTGGAGAAGGCAATGGGTCTCTTTATTTACTGTTTAATTTCTTAGACTTCAATAGTCTTAAAAATACATTGTTTTTGAAAGTGTGCTTATAATAAAATCTTAACACAACAGGTAAATATTAGAAGATAACACAAATTTGAGGATCATTTAAATCACCCTTTTGCTTCCAGAAAACGTTGACTAATCAGAATCAGTTAATGTGAATCTTTAATTAACCAAGAATATCCTTTAGACTCTGTGAGAAGTCAAAACAGACTCAAATCAAGTATTATTGAAAATTCACCTTCTGGGTATCTCTTGAAATTAACACCTATTCATCCCACTTTTTTACATTTTCTGCAGATTTTTTTCAGTGCTACTCTGTAGTTATTGATAATTTAAGATGATAACCTGAAGGATGGCATCTTCTTAAACTCGTACATAATGAGTTGTATTCCTTTCTTCAGTACCTGCTAAGACAAAAATATGGACTAATGGAGAACTTCCAGAAAGATCAGCATGTAAAAGAATCTCCACTTAACCTGAAATTAGCGCTCTTTGTATTTCTTTCTTTTTCCCTTTCTGTTGTTCCTTCCATCCATTCTTTCATCCATTCGTCCTGGCTCCTAGCTACCTCTTAGAACACAGGTCGTACCCTCTCCTCCTTGCACATTCCCGTCCAGCCACATTGCCATTCTTTCTGTTCTTTCTGCTCCCCAAAGAGGCCTGACTCACTCTGGCCTTGGGTTCATTTCAAAGCTGTGTTCCCTTTTGCCCGGGATGCTCCTCCTCCTGGTCTTTGTATGGCCATCTGTTCTGTAGTCCAGATGTCAGGTGAAATGTCACCTCCTGGGAGAAACCTTCCTTTAAATAGTCTAAAGTAGTTACATGATCACATCACACTATCTAGTTTAATTCTCTTCATACTATTGAGATTTCTGAAATCGTTCTTGTCTTTTTGCTTATAAAACCACAAGTTCCATGAGCAGGGGTATTATGTGTCTTATGCACCACTTTTTTCTCAGAGCCTAGAGCAGTGTCAGCATATGGGAAGTGTTCAATAAAGGTGTGTTGAAGTATGGCTTGAATAAACTTGTTCATTAAACCCATATTTGTTAATTGAGGATTTCTTGGTTATCCAGTTCTTAAACTGGGTTCATTTATTGTTTATTTTCTTTCTTAGTTGAATTACCATATCCCAAATGGCAACCCACTCTAGTACTCTTGCCCAGAAAATTCCATGGATGGAGGAGCCTGGTGAGCTACAGTCCATGGGGTCGCAAAGAGTTGGACACCACTCGGTGACTTCACTTTCTGTCTTTCTTTCTTTCTAGTTTTCTTACTCTTTCTGAGCCTCTGTTTACTTAGTTGAAACGGTAGTAATAATATTTCCTAATTTCAGAACCCATCTATATAGAAGAACCAAAAAAAGCAGGAAAGAGAAAGTGGAAGAAAGCAATGATCCCATATGCCATCATGAGAAATGTTTGTGAGTCTCTCCGTGGTCACTTACAGCCTTTTGTTATCAAGCTGTTGATTGGCAGGTAATGATTATGAATGCTTACTTTCTATCAGCTGCTAGAATAGGAAGTGAAAATTGTAAGTTGCTTGCAAGCTATGAATGTGCGTTAAAGCAGCTTTAAAAGCATTATTTCTCCACGATAATAGAAAATTTTCAAATGTGTTTGCTTCCAGCTATGATTTATTTGGTCTTTCTGGCCTGAAGTACAAAATTTAAACAATTGTTTTTAATTCAGCATCCCATTTAGAAAAATGTATGAGTGCCACCTGCTGGACTTCTCGGGTGCAACCTTGAATAAGATCGTGTCATGGAACTAGGGGAGTTTAGGAGAAGCAGATGCTTGCAAAGACTGATGCTTCCTCCTTCCCTCCCTCCCTTCCTTCTTTCCTTGTCCTCTTTCTTCCTTCCTTCTGTCTCCATTTATGTAGATATAAATTTAAAATTTCTCTGTATATACATTTTCCAGTTATTCCATATATAATTTTCAATACTCTGTATTTGATACTTATTTTCAAATTAGTTTCACATGTACCCTTGAGAAACTATAGAGTTTAAGGAACATAAAAGTGAAATTTCAGTAGCATTACCATACTGTTTATACTTTTGCTAAACTGAAAAGAGCCTTATTGGTTTAATCGGTACATTTTATTTTTGAATTTAAAAATATAAGTAAAAGCCTTTCACCATGAGACCACACGAAAAGTTGATGTTAAATTGTTGATTATTGAAATAACTTCCCTTGTGTTTAATTTTCAAAGATTCATCATGAATTATTGGTCCATCAAATGAAGTGAAGACATTCTATTTAGGATCTTTGGTAATTGACCTGTCTATCAGCTTTATCACCAGAGATGTGTTTCCTTTAAAGCTTTACTTTAAAATTCCTATCTCCTGTCATTTAACATATAGGGAATTCATGATATCAGAATTTTTGTTGTTTAATGAGTTAAGTGATTGAGTATCTCCTGGTGCGGTGCTGTTGATGACGGGAAATTGGTTGAAATGTCTGTTGACTCCAGCAATATCTCAGTAGTTGAATATTTGACAATACTTGATGTGTCAAATCCATCAGCAAATTCTGTTTGTACCTTCAAAATAGAGGCAGAGTCTGGAACTTCTCCTCTCCATACCAGGACCACTGCCGTGGTGCAGGCTCCCTGGTGCTTCCTGTCTTTTCTGCTTTGTCTCTCAACACTTATCTGTTATATTTTACTTTTTTATGAACTCTGTCATATTCACTGCCTGTTACTTAGACTAGTATGTAGGCGATTTTTGTTTCTTGTTTGCTGCTGTCTCCCCAGTGCATTAAGCAGTGCCTGACACATAATATGTACTCATATATCTTACTTTGTATACAAGTGCATTTGCTTTATTTTCTTCTTTCTCAAACTATTTTTAAAAAGTGTATTAGTAAGGACATATTCTTGGTGCTTTTGTCAACTCTAAATTAAGATGTCCAAATAAGTATAACCTCCTTATTATTCAGTTACACTCAGTACAGCCAATTCCCATCTGTCATTAATGGTAGCACCTTGATAGTGTTTTAAAGGGAAATGGGGAATAGTCCCTAGTATGGGGTCGCAGAGTCGGACACGACTGAAGCGACTTAGCAGCAGCAGCAGCAGCATCCTACAAGTGTGGAAAGAAGGAGACTTGGCCAAACCGAATGAGTATTATACAGTGATGATGTTGTGTTAAACGGGCTACATGTAATTGTTTAATTCAGTTCTATTTTCTGTTTTATAAAACTTCATTGCTGCTGCTGCTGCTAAGTCGCTTCAGTTGTGTCTGACTCTGCGACCCCATAGACGGCAGCCCACCAGGCTCCTCCGTCCCTGGGATTCTCCAGGCAAGAATATTGGAGTGGGTTGCCATTTCTTTCTCTAATGCATGAAAGTTAATAATGAAAGTGAAGTCACTCAGTTGTGTCCTACTCCTAGCGACCCCATGGACTGCAGCCTACCAGGCTCCTCTGTCCATGGGATTTTCCAGGCATGAGTACTGGAGTGGATTGCCATTGCCTTCTCTGAAAACTTCATTAATTAGGTTTAACTGGAAATATAATTGGGCTTCCTCTAGAGCTCAGTTGGTGAAGAATCTGCCTGCAATGCAAGAGACTTCCTGGATCAGGAAGATGCCCTGAAGAAGGGATAGGCTACCCACTCCACTATAGAGTATGTAATTATTTAAATGTAAATTATTTATATTACAGTATGGAAATGTAATTATTTAAAATAGAAAATAGTTTTTGTTAACAAAAAAGTGATGGTTTTATTTTTACTTTGCACACTCAGTTAAATGAGATTCTGTTAGCTTGCTTCAGAGAGTAAGACTAACAATGAGTTTACATAAATTGACTGGTCAATCCTATTAGTTTCCTGTTGATCCTATACACACTACCACAAGTTTAGTGGCATAAGACAGCAACTGTTAAATCTTAGAGTTCTACAGATTAGATGTGAGTTTTTGGACTACATGAAAAGGATTGTCAGGGCTGCGCTTTGGCAGGAAGCTGAGCTGATCAGCAAATTCCATTTGCAACCTGAGTTCCTCTTTGCCCTGTAACTGAACATCTTCATAGGTTTTGGAGATTAGGGTATGGACATCTTTGGAGCGGGCATTAGTGCACAGGCCAATAAAATATTTGTCTTCCAGATGGGTTAAGCTGTCTTCTAAATTGGGCCACACACTTTGTGTCAGTTTTCCTAACAACTCCTTTTAAATGGAGTGAACAAGTCTGGTGGCTCAGATGGTAAAGCGTCCGTCTACAATGCAGGAGACCGGGGTTGGATCCCTGGGTCGGGAAGATCCCCTGGAGAAGGAAATGGCAACCCACTCCAGTACTCTTGCTTGGAAAATCCCATGGACAGAGGAGCCTGGGTAGCAAAGAGTCGGACACAACTGATCACTTCACACACCTTTTAAATGGAGCAAACAACTCAGTATTAGTTAATGACATTTACTGCCTGACGTAACATAAAAACGTGTAGCTGAGTAATTTTTTTCCCCTTCCCAAGAAACAGGATCCTGTGGTCCTGTAACAAAGACATTATTTCATGGGCAGTTGTAAGCACATTTTTTTCCTTCCCATCTCCTCCTCCTCCTAATTGTTAACATCTCTGTATTTCCTTTTAGAGCTTCTCTCAAACAAGCTTAAAAGATATTTTTTTCTTTTATTTTTCACCTCTCCTGTTGCCCACACTCTTTTATCTGTCTACTGGATTGCTTCTTCTCTAGGGTAGTAAGTGAAGCTGTGTTCCTTTATTTTATAGATTTTAAAACTTGATTACTCTCTAGCTGAATCTCCCTTTTCTGATTAAATTCTTCATTTAGAAGTCTCCCTAGAGAACATAAAACTTCAGAATGACCTATAAAAACTAAAGCAAGAATATCCACCCTGAGAATATCCTTTGGGAAAACCACCTTGTTGGTTCAAATGCTTAGAATCTGTTTTTATATTAAAAAAACCAGAAGATAGTGCAAAGTAATATTAACAACCTCTGTGTCTCTCTGAAGGCTTTTCTGTCCTGTTGATTCTTTTGGCAAAAATCTACCTCATAACATACCATTTATATTTATAATAATCATAAATGAACTGGTTCTTATGTATTACTCATAGAGCTATTAAATTATAAGTCTTCAATTTAATGATATTTTGCTCTGTTGAGTACTGTATGGCTCCCACACCTACACAAAATAAGATGTGATCCAAATCTGTAAAAAACTTGAATTCAAATGTGCTGTGTTACATTACAAAATCAGCTTGGTTTACTACAAAAACAAAATTTATTTTATGTTTAAAATAAATGTTTTTATTTGCTTTTAACTCATGTTATATCAAAAGGTTATGTTGGGGCTTTAGAATAAGATAAGCCTACAGTTCTGTTCTGCTCTGCCCTCCCTGTATGGCCTTAACTGGTTTCTTACCTCTTCTAGATATCAGTTTCCTAATTGGTATTAAAAGATTAAAATACATAATGCCCATCTTAGCAGATTGTGTAAAGATTTGATGAGACAAAGTACATAATGGAACCACCATAATTCTGACATTGGATATTTGTTCAGTGAATTATAATTTTAATTGTTGTTGGGCAGAAGATAATATGAAAAAGATAAGAATATCTTAGCATGGTATTAATGATTTTATTGTTGCTCTTTATATGCAAAGATAAACTATCTTGTTCACATCCTTTGGTTTCTTGCTTTGAGTCTCCAGTATTTCATATATGTAGCTTGTATTACAGACCTGTGGCACACTGGCTTTGGGAAAGTTGCCGTCTAAAGCTGTGAAACAGATTTTTCCCTATACAAACATAGTTGATTTCTTTTGCCAAGTCTGAAATGAATAAAACTGACCAGCCTAGTGTAACTTTTGAGGATGGTGCAATTTGCTTTGAGTACGTCCTGTTTGTTTTATATTCTAAGATACAATCAGAGTCTGGGAGCATGGTTCCTGTGTTCACTCTTCTAAATTCCAAGTGAAGTTAGCAGACTGAACACGAACCTTTACCTCTGTTTCTCTCCCAAACTCCACTGATACGATAGTAAAATGATTTTCTTTTAAAGTCCTAATGGATAAAGAGAAGATGATGTAGAGAGTTGAGAGCAATATGATCTTGGAAGTTGGGAAATAGATGGATGAATGGGAAATGACTCATAAAATTCGATCAAGTAGAGCCCAAAGTGACAAAAAGATGCAAACCACCTTGACTTGCCCCCAAAGAATCCTCAGAACACTTGAAAATTGGCAGTGCTATGTACTTCTGGAAATGTAAGTGAAAGTGGAATGGAAAACAAAGGGACTGATTGAATATATGCTTAAGAGACACTGAGAAGCTCAGTCCTATTTCCCATCCCAATTAGGAACATTCCTTACTCTGGCAGAATATTTAAGCCTTATTTTCTGGAGACCATAAAACAAAGGATATCTGGACAGAGCGCTGTAGGCGCTGATGAGGACAGTATAGTTATTGGAAACATTCTGAAGATTATAATCCCGATACTTTAACTGAGGTCTTGTTTTGGGCAATCCAGGCCAGCCAGTGTTCTCAAAGTATGTTTCTAGGACCTGCAGCATTAGTATTATCTAGAAGGCAGTGGCACCCCACGCCAGTACTCTTGCCTGGAAAATCCCATGGATGGAGGAGCCTGGTGGGCTGCAGTCCATGGGATCGCGAAGAGTTGGACACAGATGAGCGACTTCACTTTCATTTTTCAGTTTCATGCATTGGAGAGGGAAATGGCAGCTCACTCCAGTGTTCTTACCTGGAGAATTCCAGGGACGAGGCAGCCTGGTAGGCTGCCGTCTGTGGGGTCACGCAGAGTCGGACACGACTGAAGCGACTTAGCAGCAGCAGCAGCAGCAGCAGAAACTTGTTAGAAATGCAAATTCTAGGTCCCTATCCCAGATCTATGAATCAGAATCTCTGTAGGCAGGGCCTAGTGTTTTAACCAAACCTCACAGCTGATTTTGGGCTCCTAGGTGGCACAGTGGTAAAGGATGTGCTATTCTGTGCCTAGTCACTCAGTTGTGTCCGACTCTTTGTGACCCCACGGACTGCAACCCTCCAGGCTCCTCTGTACATGGGGATTCTCCAGGCACGAATATTGGAGTGGGTTGCCATTTCCTCCTCCAGGAGATCTTTCCATCCCAGGGATCAAACCTACATCTCCTGAGTCTCCTGCATTGGCAGGTGGATTCTTAACCATTGGGCTTCCCTGGTGGCTCAGATGATAAAGAACCCACCTGCATTGCAGGAGATCTGGGTTTGATCCCTGGGTTGGGAAGATCCCCTGGAGGAAGGCATGGCAACCCATTCCAGTATTCTTGCCTGGAGAATCCCCGGACAGAGGAGCCTGGTGGGCTGTAGTCCCTGGGATCACAAAGAGTTGGATGTGACTGAGCACACACAACCACTAGCTGATTCTGATGCACACTCACATCAGAACCATACTGCTCTAAGCAAAAGATTGAAATATTTTAATCTGAGGAATTTTACAAGCTCAAAAGGAAAGACTTAAGGAAAGAAATTTTTCAATGAAGCAGTTCAGCCAGATAATCCCAGAGTTAAACTCACGGTTGACAAGTACCACCTATGCATCTAGAGCTTCAATTAACCTTTTACAGTTTCACTCTTGAATAGAGACAGTCCATATTCACACAACATGCCTTTCACATAAAGAGGACCTATCCAAACAATTAGAGAAGAAAGTAAATTGCATTGATATTCTCAGAGAGATGAGAAGATATCTGCCATTATAGGATACAAATAAATGAAATTTAAAATATGTTAGCAGATGTTTTTAAAAAGTAATGAAAGAGTTAAAAGACCTAAAGAAAGTTTAGGAAATCTTTCAGAAAGTACTGCAAAAAGAAAAGAAAAAATGGGAAATATTAGAGAAGTTCGTTTTGCTCAACATCTGAATAACAGAAGTTTAGAAGGGGCAGAAAAAAACAGAAGAGAACATTTTCAAGAATTAAAGGATATGAGTTTTTAGATTGAAAGACTCTTTTAAAGGCCCAGTGGAATCAATGCAAAACCTGCTCCGAGTGACATCATTACAAAATTTCAGAATATAAAGTGAAAAATGAGTCATCTCTTAGGCATCAAGAGTCAGAATGCTTTGGACTTCTCAACAGCAATACTTAAAGAACAGTCCAACAATTGATTTAACAATTCACAAGGGAGGTGATGAGAATCTCACAGATAGGGAGAAGGGAGAAGGTAAATTCCAGAATATAACTGTGTACCACCCTGGAGAGCAGTCAATCCAGATGACAGCAGCCTCCAGAGACGTGTTTCCCAGAAGAGTAAATTGCTGAAATACTTGATATGTTGAACTATTGAGAGAAAGTTTAAATAATTGGGATAGAATTTTTGGTATAAATCAGTGATAAGTACATAGAAAAGAAGGCAAATTAAAAAGGCATAGAAATACCAATAGCTCCAGAGAAAACAAAAAGTTGTGCAAGGAAGGAAAAGTAATACTAATCATAATACTAGACAGCTCAGCTGTGAATATTTTCATAACCATATTAGTGTAAACATGGGATATTGATCTAACTAAAAGTGTAACACAATGTGGGAAGCATGAGAGTGGTGTGAAATGTGGTTTTGATGGTGGCAGGTGTTCTGTGGGAAAGAAGACTGAATTCATATCTTCCATAGTGGGAAACAGTCAATAATGTCAAAACCGAAAAAATAAGTAGCAGCATGAGCATGTCATGAGTGACACTAAGGCACATCCAGAATTCAACAGACAATAGATATGAATTCATTGTTTGCAAGAAGTGGTAATAGGATTAAAAGGGGAGCAGGGAAGGAGGAATTGGTAGTCTCCATTAATACAAATAATCTATGTAGAACTATATCTCGGAAAGTTTATTGACCACAACTCTAGACACTGCGTGTGATGCAGATCTTTATTTTAATATAAATAAATCATAAATCCAGTTGTGTGCTGATAAACTAGCCCTTGGGTGGGAGCTGGTTTGGGGAGATCTGACTTCTAATGTGTTGTAAAGACTTCTGCCATGGGTGATTTTGAGCAAAGTTCTTAAAATTTTAACAATCAGCTCTCGCAAGGCGGTGTAAATCAACTTACAAAGACTTCAATAAATGTACATGTGTTTTCTGAGTAAGAAAATCCTCTCTGACATGCATAAAAAGCTGTGTTGCCATGCAAAATATCATTCTATATGTTTTTTTGCTTTTTTTTCTTTAAATTTTAATCAATTTTTGAAATGTAAAAGTAAAGTAAAGTAAGTGAAGTCGCTCAGTGTGTCCAACTCTTAGTGACCCCATGGACTGTAGCCCACCAGGCTCCTCCGTCCATGGAATTTTCTAGGCAAGAGTACTGGAGTGGGTTACCATTTCCTTCTCCAGGGGATCTTCCCTACCCAGGGACTGAACCAGGGTCTCTGGCATTGCTGGCAGACGCTTTACCATCTGAACCACCAGGGAATCAACCTGAAATGTAATTCACATACAATAAAATGCACAGATTTTAAGTGGACAGTTTGATGAGTTTTGACTCATCAAAGGTGATTACCCTATGTAACTACCACCAAAACTGAGGGATAAAACAATTTCATCACTCCTGAGAGTTTCCCATGTCTCCTTGCAGTCAATTCTTACTCCCACCCCTCAGGTAACCACTGTTTTTTGTGGTTTTTAAAATATTTATTTATTTGGCTGCACTGGGTCTTAGTTGTGGCATGTAGATCTAGTTCCCTAACCAGGGATTGAACCCAGGCCTCCTGCATTGGGAGTGTGGAGTCGTAGCCACTGGACCACCAAGGAAGTCCCCATAACCATTGTTTCGATTACTATTAATTTTTTTTTTACTATAGATTAGTTTTTCCTGTACTTGAACTTTATATAATGAATTATACAGTGTAATGGCACCCCACTCCAGTACTCTTGCCTGGAAAATCCCATGGACGGAGGAGCCTGGTAGGCAGCAACCCATGGGGTCGCTAAGTCAGACACGACTGGGTGACTTCACTTTCACTTTTAGCTTTCATGCTTTGGAGAAGGAAGTGGCAACCCACTCCAGTGTTCTTGCCTGGAGAGTCCCAGGGATGGGAGAGCCTGGTGGGCTGCTGTCTGTGAGGTCACACAGTGTCAGACACTAGTGAAGCGACTTAGCAGCAGCAGCATGCACTTAAATCTAGCTTCACACAGTGTCTTTTAGATTCACCTGTGTTGTTGCATAAACCAACATTTCAATCATTCAGTTTACCAAGTATTTCATTATATGTATACACCTCAGTGTTTATGATTTTATGCTGGATACTGTGGGTGATAAAACACTGTGATGAATTTTGATTATGACATCCTCCTTTAAAGAGTTTCATTTTTATCCCAGCATTTATTAGATTGCTCGGAAAATCTTTGGATCCTGTTAGTCTTGTTTTTAGTGTTTGGGCTGCTCTGTTTTCATTATGAACTTAGTTTTAGGGTGGGGCCCTTGCTCTAGGGTGTGCCCTCTATCCTATGTGGCTTTCCTGAAGTCTTAACCCCACCTCTACTTCCTACTCTGCACCCTACTCAGGCCTCTTTACTCCCATTTTGTTGGGTAACAGCCTCCTTTTTAGTAGCCTGCCCCCCAAATTAGAGGCTGCTTCAGCAGCCTGGAACTTGGGCGGGTCTGTGCCTTCTCACTCAGGAAGAGTGAGTGCCTATCTCACCTGTTTTGCTAGGCTTACCTTTCTGTGCAACAGAAGCAAACTTGCCCCAGGTTTACCACTACTTGTCATTCCTATCCCAAAGGCTGTGATTCTGATTTCCCTCTTCTAAGTGCCTGAAAAAGTTGTCTCTTATATTTTGTCCCGTTTTCTCCTTGTTTTCAGTGGGATTGCAAGTCCAGGGAGAGTCCCTTGGACTGCAAAGAGATCAAACCAGTCAGTCCTAAAGGAAATCAACCCTGAATATTCACTGGAAGGACTGTTGCTGAAGCTCCAATAGTTTGGACTCACTAGAAAATACCCTGATGCTGGGAAAGATTGAAGGCAAAAGGAGAAGGGGACACCAGAGGATGAGATGGTTAGATAGCATCACTGACTCAATGGACATAAATTTGAGCAAACTCTGGGAGACAGTGAAGGACAGAGGAGACTGGCATGCTGCAGTCCATAGGGCTCCAAAGAGTTGAACATGAGTTAATGGCTGACAGTAACAATAATTCTGTCATGACTAGAAGCAAAGATGTATAGAGGGATTTGACTTAAGTTATAACTTGGATAAAACTAAAAACTGAGCAAACCAACTGACTTTTCATTCCCTCTTTTGAGAAGAATCTTGTAGAGCTTCTGAACTCCTAGTGAGAGAGATGGTGCCTCATCCATTGTTTCCGTTGTTCATATTCCAAGGCAGACCACTGAGCCCAGCACTGTCAGCTGTCAGTGCCAGTTACGAAAGTGGATAATGTACAGATCACTCAGGGACTAAGTATGTAGCTATGCTAAAAACCTTGAGAAATATTAAAGCACAGTATATTTGTCCTTTGATCTCCTCTCCCCCACTCTATAGGATAAATGAAGATATGGGGCCGGTTAGTTTAGCTGGAGGCTAGGTGTAACTCATGATAGGTGGTGAGGGAGCTAGTTTAAGGATCATTTACTTGTTAGAACAGGAATGAAGATAGAAGGTTTTTCTTTTTTTTTTTTTTAAGTTTTTGTTCAGCAGTTTCCAGCTGAAATTCTTGTTTGTATTTGGCCTCTGTAGCAACACCTCAAAATTTGTCTCTTATCAAAGAACAGTGAGTATGTCAAATGAATCTTCTTGGAGGAGGATGCCACCAGTGTAATTTCATCCCCGTGCTCCTGGAGGAAGGTGGATGTGGTTAAGACCTTGTGCTGTGGCAAAACTACAGAGGTACCCTACGGGTAGCCTGGAAAAGTCACGATGTCCCTTTGGAGGTAAAGGCAAATCACAGCTGAGACTCTGTAGAAGCAGGCACTGAATAGAACATGTTAGCCAAATCTATAAGAGCAAAATACTTATAGCTGTTGACCAAAGTCAGTAAGTTTAATAATATTGAGTATTGATATGGGGCCATAATGGATAGGACACCAGTGTTAAATATTAACACTGGTTAAATAATTTAACATTGATTAAATATTAACTAACACCACCTTGGATTCACTCCGAGGTGGTATTAGTGGTAAAGAACCAACCTGCCAATGCAGGAGACAAGAGGCGCAGGTTCGATCCTCGGATTGAGACAATGCCCTGGAGGAGGGCATGGCAGTGCGCCCCGGTATTCTTGCCTGGAGAATGCCACAGACAGAGGAACCTGGCGGGCTACAGTTCATAGGGTTGCAATAGTCAGACATGACTAAAGTGACTTGACATGCACACACACGTCAAGTGTTACAGTAATCCACCTTGCAATGCCCTTTATTTTTTCAAGGTTTAATACCAAGTGAATTTGGTCTATTAAATGTAGAAGTCGTGAGAATGGTCACCCCTTTGTTAATTAGGTTATATGTAATACATTTTTATCCTTGAAGGCTTTGTTTTAATTTGCATTGGACCTTATTAACTATTTTAACTAGAAGTCCATAAGGTCTCACTTATCAAGCTACTTTATAAGTGAAAACTTCAGTTTTCATTTGTTATTCACTGTGTTGGAGCATTTATATCCAATATGGGATATTTTAGGGCAGTGGGTACTATGACTATGGAAAATTTAGGCAAGGCTATAGTTGAAGTGAGACATACCTATTTTTAAAATTTAACATTTAGATACCTTTTACAAGCATATTGTTTAAATTTAGTGTGATCTTCAGGTATAACTAAAATTTGAGCACTGGTATTGATTAAGTCTGTGAACCTCTGTCAGTGCATTTTAGCAACTGCTAAAGTTAATAATTTATGAGTTTGAGCAAGCTCCGGGAGTTGGTGATAGACAGGGAAGCCTGGCAGTCCATGGGGTCACAAAGAGTCGGACGCTACTGAGAAACTGAACTGAAAGTTAATTTAGAATCAGGGTTTAAGAGTTACAAAAGCCAATTGATGGCCCTTTTCATATATTTGTTATATAAATTCTTTAGTATATAAATTTTGGATTTCTAATTTTAAAAAAGAGATGGGTGTGCTAGAAATAAGATTGTCAAAGATAGACTGTGTTCAAATTATGTTAAGAAAGAAATGGTTTTGTGTGTATGGAAAAGTTGCAACATCGAAATTACACAGGATGAGCTCAGAAGATATAATTTCAATACATGTGTAATTTGATAATGCAGAAGAAATAGTGAAATCATGCCCTCATGAATTGGCAGTGCTCTAATCATAATGCATGTTGTTTGAGTATGACACAAGTTATGCAAATCTTTTGGTTATAAATTAAGAATAGGAATTGTTCCCTGGTGCTTGTCAAGAAGTGACATCATAATGGTTGGTGTAAGGGTTGATTCTAATAGCTTAATATAGATATAATGAATAAGTTCTGTAATCTTGCCTTGAATCTTCCTGTTCAGAGCATGAACAAAATGCATAGCCTTCTTTGAACAAAACCGAACAAATCATTTCTTTGTCGTATACCATGATTCTTGGGTATGACAGTTTGAGGGATGAAGAAGGAACCTTAAGACAGGTGCTTTAAGAGACATCAAAAATCTTGCATCTGTGGGGTGCTAACAGAAATGTAAGCTGTCCAAAACTTAACTGCCTTTTTTGCTTATGCTGTTTATTTCTTTGACCTACAGTCTTGTCTCAAGTTTTCTGCCCAATATCCTGGTATACTTTTTAATAAGTATTTATTGAGCTCTGAATAAGCTGGGACACTTTGCTTACAGAAGACCGGATAGTCCACTCAGACTAGTTTAAAACAAACAAACAAACAGGAGTGTGTTGTCTGAGGAGATGGATAAAATGGCCTGGGGAGAGTGAGCAGACTTAGAAGGCCTGTGGTAGTCTCTGGAAGAACTATCAAAATTTAAGAGTCAGAGAAAGGAGGAGGAGTCAGCAAAGAACAATAGGAATTGCCCTAAGAGACAGGAGCGAAAAACAGGGGAGTTTGAGGGGCAAACACTGAGGAAGACTTTCAAGAATAGAGCTTTCAAGGAGAAAGAAAGGGGCAACTATTTCAACTTCTGTCAAGAAACGTAAGAATTAGAACTTGTCCATACCATCCATCACCTAACTTTTATCATTCTTTCATTCATCTGTCAAATGTTTATTAAACATCAACAGTTGTGACAGGCTCAGTGCTAGGTATGAAGAAAACATGACTAGTAAAACCTTTTTCAGTCACTCAGTTGTGTCCGATTCTGTGATCCCATGGACTATAACACATCAAGCTTCTCTGTCCTTCACTATCTCCTGGAGTCTGCTCAGACTCCTGTCCATTGAGTCGATGTTGCCATCTGACCATCTCATCCTCTGCCACTCCCTTTTCCTCCTGCCCTCAGTCTTTCCCAGCATTAGGGTCTTCTCCAGTGAGTCAGCTTTTCCCATCACGTGGCCAAGGATTGGAGCTTCAGCTTCAGCATCAGTCCTTCCAGTGAATATTCAGGGTTGATTTCCTTTAGGATTGGTAAAAACTTTTAGGAAGTGGTTAATAGATACTTGTTGAATAAATGAATAATTGAGCTGTTTTTCTTAAAAATTCAGATAAGGCTGCTTGAAGATAGGATAAAATATGTAAAGATACACATCATTTTATGACTGATATTCACTTAACTTTCTGCCTCTCCCAGTGGCTGAACAGTTTCAGTGACGGAAAACTATTTTGGGCTTAATTAATCTGGGCCAAAGAAAGGTGTCATTGGCAGACAGAAGAGTTATTAGGAGAGTATACAGGAACAGTTAGTGTCTCTCTCTTAAAAAATCTGTTTGCAGGTGTAGTCAACTGTCAGATCTCACACTCTCTTAATTCCTCATGGGAGCTCTATCACTTTTTCATCTAGTTCACATAGAACCTGTGATTCTTTAAAAAAAAAATTCCTGTCTTATCTAGTAGCACCTGAAAAATTCTTTGTATCATTGAATCAAACCAAGTAAGATAGTTAACCAGCTTCTTTTCCTGTGGCAGAAGGTGCACAACGAATACAATGAATACCATCAAGAGTCTCCACTTCTTGTCTGGGCTACATTATCTCTCATCCCAGGAGCATGAGACAGCGACTGCAAGGCGAACCGACATACATTACACCTGTGTTCCGTTGTCTAAGGACATTTTGTTCTCAAGGATGAGTCATAAGAATTTAAATTATTTTCTGATGCTTGTCATG
>SJYC01044176.1:0-12594 GCA_006408675.1 Madoqua kirkii | reverse complement strand
CACTGACTCAATGGACATAAATTTGAGCAAACTCTGGGAGACAGTGAAGGACAGAGGAGACTGGCATGCTGCAGTCCATAGGGCTCCAAAGAGTTGAACATGAGTTAATGGCTGACAGTAACAATAATTCTGTCATGACTAGAAGCAAAGATGTATAGAGGGATTTGACTTAAGTTATAACTTGGATAAAACTAAAAACTGAGCAAACCAACTGACTTTTCATTCCCTCTTTTGAGAAGAATCTTGTAGAGCTTCTGAACTCCTAGTGAGAGAGATGGTGCCTCATCCATTGTTTCCGTTGTTCATATTCCAAGGCAGACCACTGAGCCCAGCACTGTCAGCTGTCAGTGCCAGTTACGAAAGTGGATAATGTACAGATCACTCAGGGACTAAGTATGTAGCTAGCTAAAAACCTTGAGAAATATTAAAGCACAGTATATTTGTCCTTTGATCTCCTCTCCCCCACTCTATAGGATAAATGAAGATATGGGGCCGGTTAGTTTAGCTGGAGGCTAGGTGTAACTCATGATAGGTGGTGAGGGAGCTAGTTTAAGGATCATTTACTTGTTAGAACAGGAATGAAGATAGAAGGTTTTTCTTTTTTTTTTTTTTAAGTTTTTGTTCAGCAGTTTCCAGCTGAAATTCTTGTTTGTATTTGGCCTCTGTAGCAACACCTCAAAATTTGTCTCTTATCAAAGAACAGTGAGTATGTCAAATGAATCTTCTTGGAGGAGGATGCCACCAGTGTAATTTCATCCCCGTGCTCCTGGAGGAAGGTGGATGTGGTTAAGACCTTGTGCTGTGGCAAAACTACAGAGGTACCCTACGGGTAGCCTGGAAAAGTCACGATGTCCCTTTGGAGGTAAAGGCAAATCACAGCTGAGACTCTGTAGAAGCAGGCACTGAATAGAACATGTTAGCCAAATCTATAAGAGCAAAATACTTATAGCTGTTGACCAAAGTCAGTAAGTTTAATAATATTGAGTATTGATATGGGGCCATAATGGATAGGACACCAGTGTTAAATATTAACACTGGTTAAATAATTTAACATTGATTAAATATTAACTAACACCACCTTGGATTCACTCCGAGGTGGTATTAGTGGTAAAGAACCAACCTGCCAATGCAGGAGACAAGAGGCGCAGGTTCGATCCTCGGATTGAGACAATGCCCTGGAGGAGGGCATGGCAGTGCGCCCCGGTATTCTTGCCTGGAGAATGCCACAGACAGAGGAACCTGGCGGGCTACAGTTCATAGGGTTGCAATAGTCAGACATGACTAAAGTGACTTGACATGCACACACACGTCAAGTGTTACAGTAATCCACCTTGCAATGCCCTTTATTTTTTCAAGGTTTAATACCAAGTGAATTTGGTCTATTAAATGTAGAAGTCGTGAGAATGGTCACCCCTTTGTTAATTAGTTATATGTAATACATTTTTATCCTTGAAGGCTTTGTTTTAATTTGCATTGGACCTTATTAACTATTTTAACTAGAAGTCCATAAGGTCTCACTTATCAAGCTACTTTATAAGTGAAAACTTCAGTTTTCATTTGTTATTCACTGTGTTGGAGCATTTATATCCAATATGGGATATTTTAGGGCAGTGGGTACTATGACTATGGAAAATTTAGGCAAGGCTATAGTTGAAGTGAGACATACCTATTTTTAAAATTTAACATTTAGATACCTTTTACAAGCATATTGTTTAAATTTAGTGTGATCTTCAGGTATAACTAAAATTTGAGCACTGGTATTGATTAAGTCTGTGAACCTCTGTCAGTGCATTTTAGCAACTGCTAAAGTTAATAATTTATGAGTTTGAGCAAGCTCCGGGAGTTGGTGATAGACAGGGAAGCCTGGCAGTCCATGGGGTCACAAAGAGTCGGACGCTACTGAGAAACTGAACTGAAAGTTAATTTAGAATCAGGGTTTAAGAGTTACAAAAGCCAATTGATGGCCCTTTTCATATATTTGTTATATAAATTCTTTAGTATATAAATTTTGGATTTCTAATTTTAAAAAAGAGATGGGTGTGCTAGAAATAAGATTGTCAAAGATAGACTGTGTTCAAATTATGTTAAGAAAGAAATGGTTTTGTGTGTATGGAAAAGTTGCAACATCGAAATTACACAGGATGAGCTCAGAAGATATAATTTCAATACATGTGTAATTTGATAATGCAGAAGAAATAGTGAAATCATGCCCTCATGAATTGGCAGTGCTCTAATCATAATGCATGTTGTTTGAGTATGACACAAGTTATGCAAATCTTTTGGTTATAAATTAAGAATAGGAATTGTTCCCTGGTGCTTGTCAAGAAGTGACATCATAATGGTTGGTGTAAGGGTTGATTCTAATAGCTTAATATAGATATAATGAATAAGTTCTGTAATCTTGCCTTGAATCTTCCTGTTCAGAGCATGAACAAAATGCATAGCCTTTTTGAACAAAACCGAACAAATCATTTCTTTGTCGTATACCATGATTCTTGGGTATGACAGTTTGAGGGATGAAGAAGGAACCTTAAGACAGGTGCTTTAAGAGACATCAAAAATCTTGCATCTGTGGGGTGCTAACAGAAATGTAAGCTGTCCAAAACTTAACTGCCTTTTTTGCTTATGCTGTTTATTTCTTTGACCTACAGTCTTGTCTCAAGTTTTCTGCCCAATATCCTGGTATACTTTTTAATAAGTATTTATTGAGCTCTGAATAAGCTGGGACACTTTGCTTACAGAAGACCGGATAGTCCACTCAGACTAGTTTAAAACAAACAAACAAACAGGAGTGTGTTGTCTGAGGAGATGGATAAAATGGCCTGGGGAGAGTGAGCAGACTTAGAAGGCCTGTGGTAGTCTCTGGAAGAACTATCAAAATTTAAGAGTCAGAGAAAGGAGGAGGAGTCAGCAAAGAACAATAGGAATTGCCCTAAGAGACAGGAGCGAAAAACAGGGGAGTTTGAGGGGCAAACACTGAGGAAGACTTTCAAGAATAGAGCTTTCAAGGAGAAAGAAAGGGGCAACTATTTCAACTTCTGTCAAGAAACGTAAGAATTAGAACTTGTCCATACCATCCATCACCTAACTTTTATCATTCTTTCATTCATCTGTCAAATGTTTATTAAACATCAACAGTTGTGACAGGCTCAGTGCTAGGTATGAAGAAAACATGACTAGTAAAACCTTTTTCAGTCACTCAGTTGTGTCCGATTCTGTGATCCCATGGACTATAACACATCAAGCTTCTCTGTCCTTCACTATCTCCTGGAGTCTGCTCAGACTCCTGTCCATTGAGTCGATGTTGCCATCTGACCATCTCATCCTCTGCCACTCCCTTTTCCTCCTGCCCTCAGTCTTTCCCAGCATTAGGGTCTTCTCCAGTGAGTCAGCTTTTCCCATCACGTGGCCAAGGATTGGAGCTTCAGCTTCAGCATCAGTCCTTCCAGTGAATATTCAGGGTTGATTTCCTTTAGGATTGGTAAAAACTTTTAGGAAGTGGTTAATAGATACTTGTTGAATAAATGAATAATTGAGCTGTTTTTCTTAAAAATTCAGATAAGGCTGCTTGAAGATAGGATAAAATATGTAAAGATACACATCATTTTATGACTGATATTCACTTAACTTTCTGCCTCTCCCAGTGGCTGAACAGTTTCAGTGACGGAAAACTATTTTGGGCTTAATTAATCTGGGCCAAAGAAAGGTGTCATTGGCAGACAGAAGAGTTATTAGGAGAGTATACAGGAACAGTTAGTGTCTCTCTCTTAAAAAATCTGTTTGCAGGTGTAGTCAACTGTCAGATCTCACACTCTCTTAATTCCTCATGGGAGCTCTATCACTTTTTCATCTAGTTCACATAGAACCTGTGATTCTTTAAAAAAAAAATTCCTGTCTTATCTAGTAGCACCTGAAAAATTCTTTGTATCATTGAATCAAACCAAGTAAGATAGTTAACCAGCTTCTTTTCCTGTGGCAGAAGGTGCACAACGAATACAATGAATACCATCAAGAGTCTCCACTTCTTGTCTGGGCTACATTATCTCTCATCCCAGGAGCATGAGACAGCGACTGCAAGGCGAACCGACATACATTACACCTGTGTTCCGTTGTCTAAGGACATTTTGTTCTCAAGGATGAGTCATAAGAATTTAAATTATTTTCTGATGCTTGTCATGAAAGTGGTATAAATGTCTTAGTGTGAGTTGGATTGAATTAATTAAAATTCAGTTTCCTGGAGTTTTAAATTTAGCTGAATTTGTTATTGAGTTTAAATTTAGCTGGTTTGTTAGCAGAATGTGGCAATAAGAAAGCAGTATTCTCCATGACTGGTTGGGGAAAGGAGTCTCACCGAAATCAGAAGTGTATAGAAAATGAAGCATTAGCTTCCTAAAGGACTTTAGGAACAGACTCATTGTGTTAGCTATTGCCAGGATAGAATTAATAATAACAGTTTCATACATTGAATGCTTATTATACACTGGATATTATGCCAGAATCTTTATAAACATTTATCTAACTCTAATAGTTCAAAGTATCAATAATAGAGAAAGAAATCACTGCAAGGAGATACAATAAACTTCCTAAAGTGATGGAATTATATTATTCCTTGGTTTGGGTGACGGTTACATGGGCATTTACCTTTGTAAGAAGTCATCAAACTGCTCCCTTAAAATCTGTGCATTTTGTTGTATGTGAATTATGTCTCAAATAATGACTTAACAAAAAACATCCAACACACAAACACATATGCACACCCAAAACTTGGAAAACATATTTGCAACAAGTGACAAGTGAAGGGTTAACATGAATAATATAGAGAGAACTTCAAAAAGTTCTAAAAATGTAGCATTAGAAAAATGGGCAAGTGATATCAATAATAGAAAAAGATACAAAGGTTAGTATTTATATGAAAATATGCTCATTTATAATTAAAAACAGATAAAAACAAGATGCAAAATTTCCTGTAAACTGGAAAAAAACAAAAAGATTATGCCAGTATTGGTGAAATTAGAGGAAGAGGGCATGAATATTTTTGGAAAATCTTTATCCTTTTAATTTTATAATTTATGATTTAGCAGGTACTACAGGGGACCAATATGGGTTGTGTGAATGTTTGTGAATAAGAATAAAGCATTGTTAGTAGTTAAAAAAAATTTGGAACTGGCCTAAATATGGGATCAAAGGAATACTAAACAACTTTTTAAAAATTGAGGCATAGCTGTATTATCTATTTTGGAAGATATCCATGATATATTGCTAAGTAAAAAAAAAAATTAGAAGATACAGTACAATAACATTTTAAAACCTATAATGAGGAACTTACATGTCTGTTGATACTATAAATGAGAAAAAATTAAAAAATTCAAAAGCTGATCCTTTGAAAGATTAATAAAATTGATATACCTCAACAAGCCTGATCAAGAAAGAGAGGAAACACAAATTACTAATGTCTGGAATGACACTGGCTCAATTAACTATTTGGTACCCTAAATGAATGTGCTGCTATTACATTCCACAGTACAGATGAGTTTCATAGGCATTGTATGAAGCCAGATTCAAATGAATATGTACTGTATAACTGATTTATATAAAGTTCAAGTCCAGGTGAAACTAATCCAGTAAAAAAAAAAAGATAAAACAATGGTTACCTGAGGCATAGGCAGGAGTGGGAGTAAGAAACATAACAAAAAACTCAGCAACGTGGAAGCAAACAACCTGATGAAAAGTGAACCAAAAATGAACTTAGCAGATACCTCCAAAGAAGATACTCAGATAGCAAGTGAACATAAGGACGATGCTCCACCTTGTAGGGGAGTTAATGTTTAGTGGGTACAGTTTCAGTCTGGGTTCTGAAGTTGGTGATGGATGCCAGTCATGGCTACACCACAATGTGAGTGTACTTAATGCCATTGAACTGGACTTTAAAATATAGCCAGGACATGGAAGCAACCTAGATGTCCATCCCCAGATGAATGGATAAGAACGCTGTAGTACATACACACAATGGAGTATTACTCAGCCATTAAAAAGAATACATTTGAATCAGTTTTAATGAGATGGATGAAACTGGAGCCTATTATACAGAGTGAAGCAAGCCAGAAAGAAAAACACCAGTACAGTATACTAATGCATATACATGGAATTTAGAAAGATGGTAACGATGACCCTGTATGCAAGACAGCAAAAGAGACACACATGTATAGAACAGTCTTTTGGACTCTGGAGGAGAGAGAGAGGGTGGGATGATTTGGGGGAATGACACTGAAACTTGTATGATATCATATAAGAAACAAATCACCAGTCCAAGTTCAATACAGGATGCTTGGGGCTGGTGCACTGGGATGACCCAGAGGGATGGTATAGGGAGGGAGTAGGGAGGGGGGTTCAGGATGGGAAACGTGTATGCCCATGGTGGATTCATGTTGATGTGTGGCAGAACCAATACAATATTGTAAAGTAATTAGCCTCCAATTAATTAAATTTAAAAAATAATAAAATGGTTAAAGTGATAGATTTATGTTACCTGTAATTCACCACAGTTTTGTAAAAATCCTCATTGAAATGAACACTTAAGGTATATATGTTTTATGGAATACTAACTATACCTCAATTTAAAATATTTTTAAAAAGGAGAAAATACTGAATAAACAGAGCAAATGAAAACCAGTGCCAAGGCACACTGAATATTCAGTTAAGTCTGAGAAATGCTTTAATGATTCTGGTATTATTTGGTTCTCTGGGGGAAACATATTCCAGGGGACATTTCAGAGTTGGATTCCTCAGCACCCATGGCAGGAGACAACTCTGGTAATTCCACAATTTTTTGCAAATATCTTCTTGTTAAGAAAAAAGCAAAAAAGGTGGAGCAGCCTGATTACCTGTGAATTCTCAGTTTGCTGAGAGACACTTGACACCAAGCAAGACACCATCTTCGTGTCTTCATTGGACAGACTTTGATTTTTAATATAGGACAAGTGATATTGGAGTGATGAGAAACCCAGAATCTTAATGGTAATTTTCTTCAAAATGATAATCCTTGTTATCTCCATCATCCAATGTGCTTGACTAAATTGCTAGTGGCAAACATGCTGCTGCTGCTAAGTCACATCAGTCATATCTGAGTCTGTGTGACCCCACAGACAGCAGCCCATCAGGCTCCCCCGTCCCTGGGATTCTCCAGGCAAGAACACTGGGGTGGGTTGCCATTTCCTTCTCCAATGCATGAAAGTGAAAAGTGAAAGTGAAGTCGCTCAGCCGTGTCTGACTGTTAGCGACCCCATGGACCACAGCCTACCAGGCTCCTCCATCCAGTGGCAAACATGAGGACAGTTAAAATAATCCCTTAGTTCACAGACTTCCCAATGTCATCATGGACAAACTGATTCACTTATTCTGACTCTGAATCAGAAACCATCTGACTTAGTGATCTGTCAGTTGCAAGTAACAATACAACTATGATTGTGTCACAAAAGTCTATTTTGTTGCTGGTGGTTAAGAGCCAAAGGTAATTACCTTATTTTTGTTACCTTTGAGTTGCACTCCTATGAAGGGTATTGTAGAAATTGGGGAAGAGTGGATTATACTGATTTATCTGTATCTCTGTCTCTCAGTTGTTTTTGTGTTGTGGTGTTTCCTGCCCCACCCCCACCCCCGCCCCATCCATAAGTCTGCAATGCTTGGTTCTCTTGCTTCTTCCTGGCCTCCTTTCTGTTTGGAGAATAAAATCACTGGACACTGTCCTGGCTATTAGGGGACTTATTCCCGAACCTGGACCTCATCTCTGTCCAGACTGTGACACCCGACTGCATGTAAGACTGGCATTCGCCTTGCTCTTCCTCTCAGAAAGTTCAGGTCCAGTTTATCCAACTACCCATTTCCTTCTCCCACTTGGCTTAACTGTTTACACTAAGACTCTTAGAATGGCTTCTCTCTGTCCACTAATTCAACACATATGCTACATCCTTGTAGCTCAGAAAGCAACTTGCGATCAACATAAATTATATAGATGCTGGAATCAAGATTGCTGGGAGAAATATCAATAACCTCAGATATGCAGATGACACCACCCTTATGGCAGAAAGTGAAGAGGAGCTAAAGGGCCTCTGGATGAAGGTGAAAGAGGAGAGTGAAAAAGTTGGCTTAAAGCTCAACATTCAGAAAACGAAGATCATGGCATCTGGTCCCATCACTTCATGGGAAATAGATGGGGAAACAGTGGAAACAGTGTCAGACTTTATTTTGGGGGGCTCCAAAATCACTGCAGATGGTGACTGCAGCCATGAAATTAAAAGATGCTTACTCCTTGGAAGAAAAGTTATGACCAACCTAGATAGTATATTCAAAAGCAGTCTAGCCAAGGCTATGGTTTTTCCTGTGGTCATGTATGGATATGAGAGTTGGACTGTGAAGAAGGCTGAGCACCGAAGAATTGATGCTTTTGAACTGTGGTGTTGGAGAAGACTCTTGCAGTCTCTTGGACTGCAAGGAGATCCAACCAGTCCATTCTGAAGGAGATCAGCCCTGGGATTTCTTTGGAAGGAATGATGCTGAAGCTGAAACTCCAGTACTTTGGTCACCTCATGCGAAGTGTTGACTCATTGGAAAAGACTCTGATGATTTTTCCTGTGGTCATGTATGGATATGAGAGTTGGACTGTGAAGAAGGCTGAGCACCGAAGAATTGATGCTTTTGAACTGTGGTGTTGGAGAAGACTCTTGCAGTCTCTTGGACTGCAAGGAGATCCAACCAGTCCATTCTGAAGGAGATCAGCCCTGGGATTTCTTTGGAAGGAATGATGCTGAAGCTGAAACTCCAGTACTTTGGTCACCTCATGCGAAGTGTTGACTCATTGGAAAAGACTCTGATGCTGGGAGGGGTTGGAGGCAGGAGGAGAAGGGGACGACCGAGGATGAGACGACTGGATGGCATCATGGACTCGATGGACACTGAGTCTGAATGAACTCTGAGAGATGGTGATGAACAGGGAGGCCTGGCGTGCTGCGATTCATGGAGTCACAAAGAGTCGGACACGACTGAGCGACTGAACTGAACTGAACTGAGACATAATTCTAGAACTTCTTAGCTCTGAAGTCGGATCAAGGGCTTCCTTTATTTGGTTCCATTTTGAAGATGACATTGTCCTTTAAGAAGAGTATTTGCTCCCTCAGCACCATCTGATTTCCTAATGTGAAGCAGAGTGATTGCAGCTTGTGTTTGTAATGTTCTGGCACAAATTCAAGACTCAGCACCTGCTTGATATTCCAGAAAGCATCTCTGTGCTGGTGAATTTAGTATCATGGAACAACATTTTTCTAGTGGGCTATAAAACAATTCAGCAGTAGTTCACATTTATTGAACAAAAATACAGTGAAAAACTGAGTAGCTTGAAAGCACTAAACATAGGTGCTTAAATTCTTATTTGATGGATCACTGGTGGTCTGTCAACATGTTCCTGTAGTTCTGTGTTTGGGACCTTTCTGAAGGACTTGGTGTAGTCTACTGGTGGGGTCCCACCAGTCTAAGGCTCTCTTTTTTCATTAACTTAAGCGATGTTCAGCTTCTACGCCTTTAGAACAAGAGATACGTATTTTAGTTTTCAAATAAACTGGTGTAGTATCTGAATCCAGGTGGATTATACAGGTTTCTTTTTATAAGCTCCCAGTTCCCTGGATTATGCTGTAGGAATTTGTGAATCCCTTCTTTGCCAGACCCTTTAGTAAGCTGTCCCCCTGCCTGAGTTGCTGTTGCCCTTCTTTGTACTCTTTTTAGCTCCACCAGACACTGCGCTTATCTGTGCAACAGACCATGTGGGGAAGTTGTTACTGTTGATTGACTTCCAAGACCTGCAGTCGACATTGCCAAGTCATGGCAATTTCAAGGGCGATTACTAATGTTTCCCTGCCTTGAGGTCTATGCCCTAGTGTAGAGGCCCTGAGTAAAAGCCTTTTACAGTTGAGATCATATGAATATTCATATCCAGTCATGAAATTTATTATACTATTACTAAAGTCTTCATCCTAATGGAGGTTCACTGAAAGTGGCACTTCCTGAGAAAGCATACATACGGTATCCTTGAATATGTAAGTTAAGTTTTAGAGCCCAGAGCCATACTAGACTTGTCTCCTGGTATTCTGATGCAGGCGCTTCATGTCTTCTGCTGACGCTGTGGTCAGCAGCTTTCTCCTTGTGTAATATGGACAACATTAGTATTAGCATATGTGTCTTTAGTTATTGTGATGCTTGGTTATGTGGTCTCACCAGTTGGGGAGTTCAGTCAGAAAGTATTTGAAGTGGATTTTATTGTTAACTCCATGTTAGATTTTTGTCCTTTGTTATCTAAGAAATGCAAAAACAAAACAAAACCAAACCTGAAATGCTGAAAAAGATGTGTGGATCTTTAACCTAAGCAACTTAGTTCTTGGTTCCATTTGTAAAGGGGTAACCCTGGTGTCTCAGACAGTAAAGAATCTGCCTGCAATGCGAGAGACCTGGGTTTGATCCCTGGGTTGAGACGATCCCATGGAGAAGAAAATGGCAGTCCTCTCCAGTATTCTTGCCTGGGAAATTCCATGGACAGAGAAGCCGGGTGGGCTGCAGTCCATGGTGTCACAGAATCAGACTCAGCTGAGTAACTAACAGAACAGCTTTTGAGAAATGCCTGATGTTAGGCTCTGATGATCAGTGCCACTACTATAAATAAGAGAAGCAGTAGTGATGGGAAACCTTATCAAAATATGTGAGCAGTTTCCATAAACTGCTCAGAGACATCTGGGGTTTTTTTTGTGTGCAAAGGATAACCATCAAAGAAATCCTGGGACATACACTGATCAACATCAGACTCATCATTTTAAAACAAAGGATCTACTTGAGTACCAAGTTGGAGATCAGGAATGATGAGAATTAAGTTGATTATACCTATCTATGTCCAGTTTTCTTTTCAACAGTTTTCTTTATGTCTCCATAAAAAGGAAGATAAACCAGTTCTTCCAAGTAACTTTTTATTGGGTAGAAAGCAATTCTAATCTTATTAGAATTGTTCTAAAATATGCCATATGCAACACAGGAATTCAAAAGGAACAAAAATTCTAACAGTTGACCAATGGTCCTTGACATGCAAAATGTTTGTTTAGTTTCGAATCCAGTGATATTTCTTTCATCCATAACCTGTAGTCAATCAGAAACCAATCCAAACGTTTAGATCTTAAGAGATGAATGCAAATTTTTGAGTGATTTTCACTAATTATTTTCAATATTTAAAATCAATAAGAGTGATTACTCTAATTCTTTGGGGCTTACCCTAAAGTCCTAGTTAATGAGATGTTATCATTTATCTTCTAAAATGAATTATGGCCATGACTACAAACAGAATCTCAACTATTGGTCTTTCACCCATTTATTAATTCCTTCAACATTCATACTAAACTCTTCCCAATTCTCTTCCACCGTGCTAGGTGTTGGAGGCAAAATGATGAATAAAACAGGGCCCTGCCCTTCAATAACTGAATGTAATGTGGTAGTTAGACTTGTGCACAACTCCTGCCAGTTAGGAGGTTACAGCTGAGAGGTGGCAAGAATACATTATCTTTTTTCTTTTTTTGAAAATTGACTAGCCATGCTTTAATTTCCTGCATTCCCTTATTGCCTTCTACCCACACCATCCCCTGAATTAAAAAAAAAAAAAAAGCAAGAGTGCACTCTTCTTTGGTAAAACTTCCTCATAGTCAGCTGTGGAGAATGATACTGCATGCTAGAGTAAAGGAGTAGGAGAAAAATATTCCCCTTTAGGTCCACACTTGAATTTGTAGAGCCAGGGAGGGAGAACCAGTGAGAGCTATTAATATTATTTAGAATTAAAGTAATCAAGTGTTTTCATCCTGTGTGTCTTAAATGATGGAATCACCTTTGCTGAGCATTAAGTATTTCATACTTGTGTATTTCATCTGTGTGCCAAGTCGCTTCAGTCATGTCTGACTCTGTGCAACCCCATGGACTGTAGCCTGCCAGGCCCCTCTGTCCATGGGATTCTCCAGGCAAGAATACCAAGTGGGTTGCCATGCCCTCCTCCAGGGGATCTTCCTGACCCAGGAATTGCACCGCGTCTCTTGTCTCCTACATTGGCAGGTGGATGCTTTACCACTAGCGCCACCTGGCAAGCCTGCATATTTTATAAACGGACATAGATGTGAAAACAGATTAACTGGATGACATGGTCTATAAATCCAAACTTTTCATTTGTAAGAATTTACAGTTTGAGACATAATGCAAATATTTAAAACAAATTATAACCAGTTTTATTTGTGATTATTTAAAACAAAGATATATCTCTGTAAATTTTTAGTTTTATGTCGATATAATAGCAGATGTCAAGACAGAAAAAGAAGAGCCCATAGGTGGTATGACATGTTATTTTTCAAAAAAGAAAAAGAAAAAATCTTAGCAACAGTAGCTAAGCAACACATTTAAGATGATTTTGAAGAAAAGAGACCTGTTCATTGTTGTATGAAAGACTAAAATTTTTTATAATACTGTTGCTAAAGAGTTCTGTGTTAGGTATTGATAATACATTGTATTATTCATTCTCTACTTACTTTA
>SJYC01044175.1:0-20524 GCA_006408675.1 Madoqua kirkii | reverse complement strand
TGGTATGTTGAGTGCAGCACTTTCACAGAATCATCTTTTAGGATTTGTAATAGCTCAACTGGAATTCCATCACCTCCACTAACTTTGTAGTGATGTTTCCTAAGGCCTACTTGACTTCCCATTCCAGGATGTCTGGCTCTAGGTGAGTGATCATGCCATTGTGTTTTTCTGGGTCATGAAGATCTTTTTTGTACAGTTCTTCTGTGTTTTCTTGCCATGTGGGTCACATGCCCATTCATAAATCTCAGAACTGTGGCTGGCCTGCAGCACATAACATCTTCTCTATGATGGTAGATGCAGTACATCCACCTCGTAGGGACATTCCCACCAGTAGAATTGGGATAACAAAAATAAGAGATTCACACTATAAACTCACATCTATAAAATTTTTTGCAAATGTTTGAAATGTTGGAGAATATATAGCCCTCCAATCATGGTAGTCAACGTAGTCTCAAAAAAGTAAAATTTTATGAAAATATCTAACAGTTTAGTACAGAGGTTGCATACTGGACTGTTTCGGGTGCTGAACTATTTTGTTCAGCCTGTTGACTTGGAGTGCTTTGTGGTTGTTTTTGTTGTTGTTCAACTGAGCCAGTCATTTTCAGGTTCTCTTTTCACAAGTTGGTTTTGGCAATACTAAACTTGCATTTCTGCATGAAAATTATCAGCCACATCTTTTTATATAGAGCAGCAACATTTATTCCCTTAGATGGAACATTTGCTCTTTCCTTGGCCACAATCACTATGATTCCTTACTGTATCTCTAACACTGGAGCTGATTTTAGTTTCCACTTGCACTTGTTTCTCCTGTAAAAGAAGAGTTTCTCTATACTCTATCTCCCAGGAAATAGTGAAGGACAGAGGAGCCTGGCATGCTACAGTCCTTGGGGTTGCAAAGAGTCTGACATGACTCAGCAACTGAACAATAACAACAATACCCTATCTCCACTGAAAGTAGAATAAAGATGCTTGATTCAGGCATGATGGAAGATAACATCTTTTTCTGACGAAGTGGACAATTTTATAAAATGATGTATATTATGTGTTCTAGATGGAGGCTGCTGCTGCTGCTACTAAGTCGCTTCAGTCGTGTCCAACTCTGTGCGACCTCATAGACAGCAGCCCATCAGGCTCCCCCATCCCCGGGATTCTCCGGGCAAGAACACTGGAGTGGGTTGCCATGTCCTTCTCCAGTGCATGAAAGTGAAAAGTGAAAGTGAAGTCACTCAGTCGTGTCCAACTCTTAGCGACCCCATGGAATGCAGCCTACCAGACTCCTCCATCAGGGGATTTTCCAGGCAAGAGTACTGGAGTGGGGGTGCCATTGCCTTCTCCCTACATGGAGGCAAGCATTTGTAAATTTAAGTCTTAATACTATTAACCAACAAACTGAAGTCATGTCTTAGCACTTGTAGAAAAGTTTTTTGAAATATATTAAATTGGCTGTAGCATATTCTATTCCATAAAAATAGAATGAGTGATGAGATCACAGACATAAATGACATCACATAGTCAGCTATATTAAACTGGTGATATTGACAAAAATATTTTTTTGTGCCAGAAGATAAGGAGGCTCTGACTAGAATTTAGCAAATGACTTCTCTTTATCTGTAAAAAAATTTGAAAAATGTAATATAATTGTTCAAGTTGAGTAAGTGTGATTCAACTTCTGAAATGGACATGGTTACTGTGAAAACTTAAACTTAAAAAGGTAACATTTTCCAAAAGACATAGAATTTAAGTCTTCTGATTATATCATTTTCCAGGAATGGCTTTGTGCTGAAAAAACTTTAAATGCAATATACCTGAATGTGCAAGTAATTTAACAGTGTAAACTGGATAAAATCCCACAGCATGAAATACAGGTACTCTAGGCCTTCTTTTTATGAATCAGATGTATGCTGTGATGACTTGTTGTAACATATGGATTTGGATTTATGTGACTGAGTGTTGAAAGATATTTTTAGACAGTTTTGTTGTTGAAGAGAAAAATCCTTACTCAATATTTAACAGTAAAAATTGGACTTTAATCTTGGCCTTTGAGTTGTTAGAACCTGTCGACTTTGAATAGTTCTCTGCAAAGGCTTTCACAAACACTACACAAATGTACAATTCAGTTATCTCTCTTGAAATGAAATTATACCTTTAAGAAACTAATTTGGCAAGGAATAACCTCACCTATTACCCTACACTGAAATCATTTTCCTGAAATGAAAGTCATGTCTTAAGCCACATTACAAAAGCTATAGACTTGAAACTCCGAAAAGAGTCTCTGATTTTAAATTTTATGAAAATAAACTAACATTGAAACGTTAGAAAGTCTACCTTTATAATTTTTATTGATATGAAAAAAGAACTACAAATTGAAGTTGTTCACCTGCAAAGCAATGTGACTGAAAATTAAATAGTGATGTTAGAATGTCATAACACTAGACCAAAAATAACCTTCATATAGAGTCTGTACACAGTAACACTGATGTCTGTAAATTCCATTTTGCATATGAAACTGAGTAAATCATGCTACTGCACCCAGTTGAAGGATTTGTGGTTTAGGTTTACGTGGTCTGATGGTGACATACTAGGTTCAATAACAATTGAAGAAACAATAAATTATGCAAAAAGATTTAAGTAATGAAATACTTTTATTTTTTCAATTTTATTTTAAAATGTTATATGTTTCTAAAAATCCCATACATACCCATTTATACTGAGTTCAGGCAGTATAAAGGAAATTTGGTTGTTTTTCTGACACTTGACTTTTCTCACCTCTCATCTGCTTCACTTATTTCTATAACTGATTGGCCCTTGTAGGCATTTGAATGAGTAAGCCTTGCCTTGACCTAAGCCTCTGTATGGTGTGTAATCATCCTTTGATGAAAGACTATATTAAAAAGAATGACCTGTATGATGTCTATAAATAAAGATTCAGAAAGCAAGAATTTGTCAAGAGTGTCTCCAGCACTGTCTAGGGGAAAAATATACATGACCAGTGGTCTCAAGGATATTGTTACTGTGGAGATAGATGCACCAGTCTTTTCCTAGGTGGATAACAGTGGCCATAAATATCATCCAACTAGCTATCCTTGATCAGATGCTATGCTCATCAAGCAACAGGAACATTATTGATCTGGCCTAAAGGAGAGACCATAATTATCAGACACCAGGATATCTTTTCTCCTTAAAAGTAATTTTTTCTCTTCCACAGTAATAAATTTTCTTTTTAGTTTACATAGCAGCCTCTTGACAGTTTGGGTGGTTAAGTCGGTTTCTAGAGCCTTAATACCCTTGGGTATAAGAACAGAGTAAGTGTCTCGATCCATGAACAATGGACCTGCTATTTATTTATAACCGAGTGTTCTAAAAATGGTTAGACCATGCCCACTACCATTCAACTGAATTTATAATACGTATGACTAGTTAGGAACAACAGTGAAGGCTCCTCTACTACAGTAATTTAGAAATAAAAGTAATCTTCAAAAGCCCATGTAAAATAGATGAGCTTAAGCATTGGTAAAGGCTTTTGGAGAAATTTGGGAATTGATTAAAATGCTAATCAAAGTTGCTAGTGAGAAGTTCCAGGAAAAGATACTTAATGCCTTTTTTTTTTTTTTTGCTTTATTTTAATCTAATCCAATGACTTTACATTTTGAAAAATGTACCTATGGATTTACTGTTACACAGAAGTCACATTAAAGAAGATTGTAGGCTGAGCCTGCAGGGCTTCCAACCACAGCCTGCAGCTGCCAGAACTTCACTAAATAAGGCACAGGCCAAGTGGGTAATGGCCCTGGTAGGTTTTTCTTCAGTAAATTAATTAATATGGGTTTACGTTCTTCTCAGAGAGAATCAGCATTCTCTGACATGCACCCATTAATTAATATGATACAAAGTATTTTAATTATATAATCACACCACATAAGATTTTATAACTTATACCAAGACTGTCAATACTGGAGTCAATCAAATAAGATTCTGAACAATTAATCTTAAAGCTAAAATAGTATGAAGAGTGAATGGAAATTATAGATGTATGTAAGTGTATTATATTAGTCTCATTTCTCTGGTTTGTATTATATAAAATAATTAAATTTTCTGTTAAAAAAATCCATCATGATTATATTGGAAAGTATGTTGGTACCTGCCTTTTTAGAAATAGTTTTAAATATGCTCTATCAATTTTTTAAAACTGATTGAATTCTCAGACATGTATTAAGTAAATTAAGAACATTTGTTTTAGGAGCTTGTGTTAGAAAAATGATTTCTTACATTTATGCAAGAAGAAAATATCTAACTAGCTGTGAATGAGACAGAAAATCAGACAATCCTGTTTTTTAAAAATTCCTTATTGTAGTGATAGTTTTAATAAAACCACAAAGCATTTGTTGGAAAGGACCTTGAAGGTCATGTAGTTAATTTCCTATCAGATGTATAAATCTCTCTTACGTCACCCCCAAATAGGCAGGCAGCCTCTCCTTGAACAGTGCCACCACCACTGGATTTATTACCTTTCTGCACTGTTCATAAATTTTACCTTCTGTCTGGTTTTAGAATTCTTTATGTATATGTTATATGCCTTCTACCAGACTGTACTCTCTTTGAGGGCAGATTCAATATTTAAATCCCTAACATTCAGAAAATGAAGATCATGGCATCTGGTCCCATGACTTCATGGGAAATAGATGGGAAAACAGTGGAAACAGTGTCAGACTCTATCTTTCTGGGCTCCAAAATCACTGCAGATGGTGACTGCAGCCATGAAATTGAAAGACACTTGCTCCTTGGAAGAAAAGCTATGACCAACTTAGACAACATGTTAAAAAAAACCAGAGACATTACCAACAAAAGTCTGTCTAGTCAAAGCTGTAGTTTTTCCAGTAGTCATGTATGGATGTGAGAGTTAGACTATAAAGAAAGCTGAGGATTGAAAAATTGATGCTTTTGAACTGTGGTGCTGGAGAAGACTCTTGAGAGTCCCTCAGACAGCAAGGTAATCCAACCAGTCCATCCTAAAAGAAATCAGTCCTGAATATTCATTGGAAAGACTGATGCTGAAGCTGAAACGCCAATGCTTTGGCTACCTGTTGCAAAGAACTGACTCATTGGAAAAGACCCTGATGCTGGGAAAGATTGAAGACAAGAAGAGAAGGGGACAGCAGAGGCTGGATGGCATCAGTCTCAATGAACATGAGTTTGAGCAAGCTCCAGGAGTTGGTGAGGTATAGGGAGGCCTGGCATGCTGTGGTCCATGGGGTCTCAAAGAGTAGGACATGACTGAGCAACTGGACTGAACTGAACTTACTAGAAAATTGCTCCTTAAATTGAACTCTTCACCTTCTGTCAACTGGTCCAATCCTTTCTGAAGAGCCTCCTAGCCCAAGGTTGGGGCTCCATCTTTAATGTAAAGCAGCTCCTTATCGTTGCTTCCTTGTTACTCCCTTCCACAGTGGGGGAAAGAAGCTGGTCTCAGTTTATGGGTTTCTTTAAAATAAAAGTGATACTCATTTTCCTCAAGGTCTCACTGCAAGGTCTCAGATTTTTGTTGTTGTTCAGTTGATCATTTATGTCTGACTCTTTGCAACCCCATGGACTGTAGTACTCCAGTCTCCTCTGTCCTCCACTGTCTCCTGGAGTTTGCTCAAGTTCATGTCTCTTGAGTCGATGATGTCTTCTACCTATCTCGTTCTCTGTTCCTCCCTTCTCTTCCTACCTTCAGTCTTTCCCAGCATCGAGGTCTTTTCCAATGAGTTGGCTCTTTGCATCAGGTGGTATTGGAGTTTCAGCTTCATCATTGGTCCTTCCAATGAATATTGAGGGTTGATTTCCTTTAGTATTGATTGGTTTGATCTTCTTGCTGTCCAAAGGACTCTCAAGAGTCTTCTCCAGCACCACAATTCAAAAGCATCAATTCTTCGGCACTCAACTGCCGGGAGCCAGTGTGAGGAACTCCACCCATGGCAAAGGTCATGAGGAAGGAGCCTTTGGTATATGCAAAGGCGGGATCGAGCCTCAGGAAACCCCCTGTTCCTGAGCATCTACCCCCAAAACCAGAGTCTACCTACTTTACTGTTTCATGTTCTCACCTACACCTCTGACTTTATGGGAGGCTGTTCCCCACCGGTTCTCTCGGAGAAGGAGTAAACTTGCAGCTCCAGTCAATAAAAGTTCCTGGGCGTGACAAGGGTGTCTCAGGTCTAACCTCTCTGCTGACAGACTAGCTTGTGTGACAACCTCTCAACCATAAACAGCACAGAGAGTTTGGAGTATTTTGAAAATCTTAATTAGCATAGGGCTTTGTCATTGTTGAGTCAATGATTGCCGCCAGGCCTCCATATCCTTAGGCACCTGGGAATATATTAATCAATGTATTTGGAATATAGAAAAGGAAATGTAGTTTTTTTATGTTAGCAATACTAGACTTTTTGAGTTAATGAATTTTCTCTATAGATCACTGTGAAGTCCCTCAGTCGTGTCCTGCTCTTTGCGACCCCATGGACTGTAGCCTATCAGGCTGCTCCGTCCATGGGATTTTCCAGGCAAGAGTACTGGAGTGGATTGCTTTGTTATAAATCACTGTGCCCTTGCTATGTAAAAATGTAACTTTATCACTATCTTAAGACTAAATAGATCTTAGGGGGAACACTGGTGAAAGGTTTTCATTTGTTGGGCTGATGTTTGATGCTAAATCTCCAAATTCCCTGCCCTTATGATGAAAATAACTAACATATAAGAGAAATAAGTATTAACCTTTAAGATTAATCATGTTAACCTTAGGTGAAATAAGAAATAAATTCCTTTCTTAGTTGTAACCCACTACAACCTTACCCTATAGGAATGCAACTTTATTTGCTACCTTCAGAGAGTGGCGCCTGGTTTAAGAAAAAACACCCTTGGAAAAAATTAGCTTTGGTTATCAGAAAGAAAGGGTCGTAAAATGTCAGCAGGCCTCATGGCCAGAAGATGATATAAAACCCCTAAGACCTTTTTTTATACATTTATGTGAAGCACCTGATTTTGATAAAGGTCAGGACTGTTGACCCCTGCATGACTTTAAAATTGCCATTTGTCTCTATGTGTAACAAAAGGTATATAAACCTAAAAATTAAAGAAATGGGATCAGTTTCTGGAAAGACTGATTCCCCCGTGTCGTTTCTTTCATGCTTCTCGTTTTTCTGGCTGAAAAAACCCCTAAGACCTTTTTTTATACATTTATGTGAAGCACCTGATTTTGATAAAGGTCAGGACTGTTGACCCCTGCATGACTTTAAAATTGCCATTTGTCTCTATGTGTAACAAAAGGTATATAAACCTAAAAATTAAAGAAATGGGATCAGTTTCTGGAAAGACTGATTCCCCCGTGTCGTTTCTTTCATGCTTCTCGTTTTTCTGGCTGAATGACCATCTGGACCTTGGGTGCTCACCACGTCTGCTTACTTGCCCTGGCTTTTAAGTTCCACGTGAGAAGGAGCCTAAGGAGGGACACCTTCTGATATTCAAGTGCCGCCGGTGGCCCAATGTAGATGGTGCAAATTCCTTGTCTTGGAGTTTTATTGGTATCCCATGTAAACCAAGTTATTTAGCATCTTTTTCTCCACTAATTTTTCTACTACACTATTTCTTTCTAATCTCCCTCTATATCTTTAAATAAGTTTTTTCCTGGGTCATCGATTCTGTCTCCCCTTCAGATTACCCTGGACCCAACGGGGCTGGACCCTGTCACTCAACCTTCCTTATGGTTCAACTCTCACATCCATACATGACTACTGGAAAACCATAGCTTTGACTATATGGACTGTTGTTGGCAAAATGATGTCTTTTCTTTTTGATATGCTTTCTAGGTTTGTCATAGCTTTCCTTTCAAAGAGCAAGCATCCTTTAATATCATGGCTGCAGTCCCCATTTTGCAATGATTTTTGGAGCCCAAGAAAACAAAATCTGTTTCTCTTTCCACTTTTCCACCTTCTATTTGCTGCAATTTGATTTGGATTTGACTGAACCTAAATCAACCCCTTTACTCACCAAAGCACACTGGTTCTTTGGGTTTCTTTCTTCGTTTTTTTCGATGGCAATCCTTGTTTTCCATTCTTAAAATTACTTCATTGCCGGGAGCCAGCACGGGAGATCTCACCCATGGCAAAGGTCATGAGAAAGAGACCTGATGAGCAAAATTGGAAATCGAGGGACTCCCCAACCCCACCCATAACAACGTCATACGGAAGAGGCCTGATGGGCAAGGTGGATCAGGACTCAAGGGGTCCCCTGGATCTGCTCGAGCATCTATCCCTGAAACCAAAATCTGTCTTTTATACTACACTCCTCTGACATTAGCAGGGGCTATCCCTGACCACCTTTCTCTGGAAAATTAAAGCTCCAGTTAATAGTCTCCTGCATATAAAAGGAGTGTCTCAGGTCAAACCTCTCTGCTCGCAGACTAACTTGTGTGTCAGGTTTATTCACATTCTTGCTATTACGCACATGATTGTTCACAACCTCTCAACCATAAACAGCACAGAGAGTTTGAAGTATTTTGAAAGTCTTAGTTAGCATAGGGCTTTTCTAAAGATAAAAATCATGTTGGCGAAGGGTTTCATTGCTGAGTTAGTGATTGCCACCAGGCCTCCATACCCTTAGGCACCTGGGAGTATGTTCAGGTGAAGTGAAGTCACTCAGTCATATCCGACTCTTTGTGACCCCATGGACTATAGCCTACAAGTCTCCTCTGTCCATGGAATTTTCCAGGCAAAAGTACTGGAGTGGGTTGCCATTTCCTTCTCCAGGGGGTCTTCCTGAGCCAGGGACAGAACCTGGGTTGCCTGCATTGCAGGCAGACACTTTACCATCTGAGCCACCAGGGAATCAATGTAATTGGAATGTAGAAAAAGAAATACAGTAGTTTTGATGTTAGCAATACTAGACATTTGAGTTAATGAATTTTCTCTTTGTTATAAATCACTGTACTCCTCTTTTTTTTGTTATAAATTGTTGTATCCTTGCTATGTAAGAATGTAACTTTATTGCTATCTTAAGACTAAGCAGATCTTAAGGGAAAACAAGTTTTCTGATTGACTAACCTTTATCAATAGAAAGACGGGGCCATAAAATGTTAATCAGTCTTCAGACCAGAAAATATTGTAAACAAATGTAAGATCCTTGTAAGAACAAAGGTATGCAAAGAACATTCTGTCTTTAGATAAGGGTCAGAGCAGCTGACCCTGCCTGACTCTGCTTCTTACATTTATCTCTGTGCACAACTTAAAGTATAAAAGCTTCCCTGAAAAATAAAGAGATGGACCAGGACCAGTTCCACAAAAGCCTGGTTCTCCTGTGTCAATTCTTTCTTTCTCTCTTACTCTCTTTTTCAGGCTGATCTCTTAGAGCACAGGGGGCCTCCGTGTTCAGTTATCTGCCTGGGCTTCTAAGATCTGAACAGGGAGGCACTCTGCATCTTCACTCCCTCGGGAGACTGGGAGAGCACCTGTGGCCTACGTGAATGGTACAAGTCCCTTGTCTTGGGGCTTTATTGGCTTTCTGTGTAAACAACGGAATATCAGCCTCTTTCTTTCCTCTATTTTTCTTCACTACTAATTCCTTCCTTATCTCTCTCTATATCTATATATTTCTCTAGCCTCGCCATCCACGCTTCAGATACCCTGGATCCAACAGGGGCTGGACCCAGGTACTTCATGAGCCCCAGGAGAAGAGCTCATTTCTGGGTGGTGCCAAGAATCACCACCTGGCTATGATAAACACTGAGTCAGTAAGAGGGTAAGAAATAATGATACTTTAGATGGTTTTATGGTTATAGCACCAGAATTATTGTGAGAGAGTTCCTCTTTCCCCTCAGGATTAGAGCTTACTCAAATATCTATGAATATGGCCCTTAAAATTCAAAGTATAGACTGTTTTAGAACCACAAAGGGCATTGTATGACAGAGTTCAACTTATTCATTTTATAGACCAGGGGATCACACTCAGAATGTATTTTCCTCGGTTAGCTAGTATTGGTGGTATGAGCAGCAGAGACCAGAACCCTTTATTTATGTTATCTCATACAGCTTTCTTTAGTTGTCAAATTTGGTGTTTTTTGTATCGTGTATTGTCACATAAAATTTAAATATAAAATCTGCCAGAGGGAAATAAGTTCTTTGGTTAAAATGTGTTTTGTGATTTATTAATTAAGGAGCTTAAGGATATGTATTCAATAAACCTCAAATAGTGGTATGTCATTCTGTCTATAGCAGGCCAAATACTGGCTTTCTTGTGAAAAAAGAAAACCCAGTTGTCTTCAAATTACCCCTAAGTCATCTTTTTCTCAGAAAATTTAAATTCATTAAGGTAGCTACTAGAGATTTTGGAAATATGGAAGCACAAATTAATAAAATTGAACTAGTTAATGGATAATTCAGTATTTACCCTGATTAAAAATAAATGTTTATCAGTAACAAAGTTGAATTCATGGTATCATTTGTTGTAGGAACACACATATTTGTTATATTAGGATACATATATCACTTTTATTATCTCAGTGAGAACAATACATAATAGTGATCCTTGGATTTCAGAGACTAGTAACCGGACCTGAAGTTGATTTTTTTAAGTGCCTTCCTATACTAGAATATGTGAAGAATGGAATGAATGAACTTGTAGGATTGCTTCCTTCTCTATAAGTTGTTGAAAATTACAATTATAAGAATATGGACCATAGACAAGAATTTTACTTTTTGATATATTTAAACCAAATCAATCTGAGTTCATTTAATATTTATTTAGATAGTTTCCTTTCTTTGTTTAGTTTTTCATTTGCTCATTTATTTATAAAAGGTCTGTTAAGAAGTACAGAGTGTCCACCAAGTGACAAGCCCCTTACCTGATACCAGGAAACACAAAAAGGGCTATAAGACACTGATTTCCTTAACCTCAAGATGGCAATCAGTTGGCACAGTCCAATGTGTGACTGACTATAATGTAATAATATCATCAGAGTTGGAGATATCTCTGGATAAGTGTGCAGGATCCTAGAATGAGTGATAATTTCCAATTTTGGGGTTGGGGTGATTTCACATAGTAGATAATACTCGAGCTGAATCTGGATGAAGGATTAAGAGTTTACTCAGTAGAGGTGTGGGAGAGAAAATGGTGTAGAAATAGCAAAGATGAAGACACAGAGGCATAGACATAGATAGTGTGTTTGCAGGGCTCTAAGTGATTCCACTTGATGTGTGCTTAGAGTGAGGAACAATGGGAGAAGCACAAGGGAGAAATTTCAGGAAGGCCATGCATTACATGCTGATGAGTTTGAACTTTGACTCATAGACAAAGCAGGGGAATGGAATGATCAGATATGTGTGCTAGGGAAAACAAAACAAAACAAAAAAAACAACCCCGTACTAATCAGGTATCACAACAAGCATACAATTCCATAGTCTTGGCTTTCAAGTTTACAGTTTATTAATGGAGATGAAAAAAGTAACATGAATTTTTTCTACAGTTATGGAAAGGATAAAAGGTAATTATATGTATTATTTACAATAGCAAAGATACAGAAACAACCTGTGTCCATTGATGGATGAATGGATAAAGAAATTGTTATATAAAGAAAACTTGGCCATTTGCAACAACATAGGTGGACCTCAAAGGCATTATGCTGAGTGAAATAAGTCAGACAGAGAAAGATGAGTACCATACAATTTCTTTTTTATGTGGAATCTAAAACAAACTAAAATAAGCCAAATTCATAGATACAAAGAACAAATTGGGGTTGCCAGAGGAGGGTGGCAGGAGGTGAAGGGGGTCAAAAATAAAAAGGGGAAAAAACAAGAAAATTCTTTGGAAATTGTCCAGTATTAAAAATGAAATGATAAAAAATGTAATAAGTAGGATAAAAATAATACAAGCTGCAGTGGATATCCATAAACTGCAGAGATCATATATGACTAAGAGGAGTCAGAAAAAATATTCATGAAAGGTACTGTCATACTTGAACTAGTTCTCAAATTATGAGAATGATTTTGCACATCGAGAAGGGTAAGGAAGAACTGGCAAGGATGAAGAACCAGCATGAGCAAAACCTCAGCAAATGCAGTGGGTGTGAAGGGGTGTGGACCTGCAGGTGCAGAAGCTAGACTGAGGAGGGGACAGGAGGTCCTTTATGCAAGTCAAATAGTTTCATTCATTAAAGACTTTTGAAGAGAATATGATTAGAGATGTGATTCAAGATGGATGATCTGTAAATAATGTCTAGAATATGTGGTTGAAGAGACAGAAGCCTGGGACAGCAGCAACATTTCAGGCAAGAGGTGAAACCCCGAGCAGGGACTCTGCAGTGTGTTTCATAGTAGGAAGCGAATGAGGGAGACACCAAAGGGGAAGTATCAACAGAGTCAACAGGACTGTCTGGAAGCCAAGGTATCAAAGACCATGTGCACGTTTCCTGCCAATGACTCAGCGAGTAGAAGTTCCTACAATTGGAAGGGGAAGGCTGTGAGAAGCTCTTTGGACAGAAAAGAGTTTCTCAGAACTTGAATATGGTAACTTTATGATTCAAATAAGACACCCAGTTAGAAAGGCCCAGTAGACAATTGGTATTGCTGGGCGAGAAGATTTGGAAAGAAGAGGGAAAATTCTTATAAAGAGACAAAAAGTGAGCCATAGGAGGGGTTTCTCCTACCACACATGGAAATATCTACACATTAACAAAATATGGAGAAAAGAGATGCTCTTGGGGAGTAATTGTGTTTGAAAATAAGAAAAGTGAAAAAGCCATCAGCCGTGGAACAAGAGAAGCTGTAGAAGTAGGTGGGAAAACATGATTTCAGGAACCTTGAGATAAAGATGTGTGTTCAGTGCCAGGAACAGTAAGTGCAGCTGAAAGACTGGGGAGAATCAACAATCTGAAAGGCAATTGAGAGACATTGTAGTGTTTAAGGTTTGTACTGGGTGCACATCAGCTTTCGTAATTATCTTGGGGTTTATTTCTTTAACATATGTAACTTCAACTTCCTTATCTGAATAAAAAGTGAAACATATCAGGGTAATTGTGAGAACAAAATGGGCTAATGTAAATGCAACAGGGTGAACGTCGACATTCTAGGAGTTAGCGAACTAAAATGGACTGGAATGGGTGAATTTAACTCAGATGACCATTGTATCTACTATTGTGGACAGGAATCCCTCAGAAGAAATGGAGTAGCCATCATAGTCAACAAAAGAGTCATACAGAACCTGATTAGTAAAAGTTTATTACTCACATCATGAGTCTTTCTGGGAAGAGCAGGGTAGGCTCAAATGCTGGTCTAGAAATGGCTGGAGAGGGGAGAGAAAGGATAATGACTTGGAACTTTTCTATGGTGAGGAGGTGAGGCTGGGACAAGGGTTTCCATTCCCACATGCAGGGGCTTCCATGGTTTGGACTTCCTATTCATGCCAGAAGAGGCTTCTTAACTTCCCATTCAGGCTTTCTTAACTTGCCTAGTTGTGGGGCAGAAAGAACAAAAGTAATGGTGACTCTTAAAAGTTGTCAGCAGTCAAACATCAAAAAGTGGAGTCAGACTCTTACAAGGAAAGAAAGTGTTAATCGCTCAGTCATGTCCAACTCTTTGTGACCCCATAGACTGTAGCCAACCAGGCTCCTCTGTTGATGGGATTTCCCAAGCAAGAATAGTGGAGTGGGTTGCTGTTTCTTTCTCCAGAGTATCCTCCAAATGCAGGGATTGAACCTGGGTCTCCCGTATTGTAGGCATATTCTTTACCACCTACACCACCAGGGAAGCCTTCTTTCTTACAAAGTGCTTCCCAAGATCTCCCTTAGCTGGACCCCAGAAATACCCACTGCCATGGTAGCACCACCCTAAAAAGTAAAAGTATGATGGAAGGAAAGCCAGAGTGGAAAGAGACTTAAAAGTCTTAAATGATTGCAGTCAAAGTATCTTAGCAAGTAAAACATTGCCAAGGCTTGTTCCAGGGATTTGAAAGCACTGATACTAGAGAAGAGCCTTGAAATCCTTTTATGGACGAGCATCTGAATTATTTTAACATGTGTTTGCCTGGATTTTCTCTACTCTCCTTATGCTCTTGCTGTCCTTTTGATGGGTGGAAGAATGTGACAGAACTACTAGCGAAGGGTAGAAATGCTGTTGGTCATGGAACAAGAAGTGTGTGGGACAGAAGTTTAATCCACACTGAAACAAATCATTACCCTTTCATTTCTTACCTATAAGTCACCTTCTTGTCCTTGGACCTACTTTTCTTGTCCTTCTTCCTGAAATCCTTGTCCATCAACTAACCCTTTGCTCACCTATATCTACCTTCCTCATCACACTTCCTCCTGAGCCAGTCTTCTATGACTCTCCCTGTGGTTCATTTCTGTTGGGTCCACATTCCCTCATAATTGCATAAGCCATTTACATCCAGATCTCTATTGTTATTTCACTTTCTCAAAACACCTACCCATTGATGTCCTGCCTTTGTCCTAGATTTGTTTGGATAAGAACCTATCCTTTCTCAATGACATTCACTGAATATCTCCACACATTAACAGGAGCCTGGATTGGACCTAAAAATAATTACTATAGCTCCTAATTATAGAATGTTTACTATTTGCCTTGTGCTAAGCTAAGCCCTATATAAGCATGATGACATTTTATCTTGACAGTAATACTCTATGGTATATAACTCCATATCAGTCATGGTGATCATTTCATGATTTCTAGGTATATCAAATCATCACACTATATAATCACCTATATCTACCTTCCTCATCACACTTCCTCCTGAGCCAGTCTTCTATGACTCTCCCTGTGGTTCATTTCTGTTGGGTCCACATTCCCTCATAATTGCATAAGCCATTTACATCCAGATCTCTATTGTTATTTCACTTTCTCAAAACACCTACCCATTGATGTCCTGCCTTTGTCCTAGATTTGTTTGGATAAGAACCTATCCTTTCTCAATGACATTCACTGAATATCTCCACACATTAACAGGAGCCTGGATTGGACCTAAAAATAATTACTATAGCTCCTAATTATAGAATGTTTACTATTTGCCTTGTGCTAAGCTAAGCCCTATATAAGCATGATGACATTTTATCTTGACAGTAATACTCTATGGTATATAACTCCATATCAGTCATGGTGATCATTTCATGATTTCTAGGTATATCAAATCATCACACTATATACTTTAAATATATACAATTTTACTTTTCATTTATACTAAATATATCTAAAGGAAAAAGAAAAATGAATAGTTGGATTAAGGATAAAAGCCAAACAATAGTATTCAAAATAAAATTAGTGCAGGCAAGATATTGAGACATATACTTACTACTTAACATACAGAGGGAATCTGAGGCTCAGAAAAATTAACTAAGTTGTCAAAGATAGTGCTGCTTAAGAAGTCCTGCCTGCCTTGAACCCAGATCCAATTCTAAAGTCCAGGCTGCACATCACTATTTCTTCCAGGAGAACCTGCTTCTAGAAGTGAAGCCTTTTCAAAATATATTGAAATCCCACACATGATTTGCCAATCCTTAATGCAGGTATAAATCCTCCCAACCTCTCCTTTCTTTACAATTGCTTCTTCGATGGTGACATTTTTCTTTATTATATTATTCTGACTTTGCTGAATGTGAAAGAATTTAACTTTCCAAAGTGTAATTTTTAATATGCCACATTCTAGTATGGCAAATTACTATTGTGAAAAGTATGCTCCTTGGAAACTTCAAGTAGCCTTCTAGAGTAACTTGTAATTATAATGAATTGTGTTGATGTTATGTGCATTTTTATTGTATATAATTTAACAACTATGTGATGACTATCTAATTATAGTCTATAGTTCACAAAGTAATGGTTTACAACAATATTTCCTCAATAGAAGTTATACTTCCACATGAGGTTCTTGTTTTATGTCTGCATACAAGTGGTGTATTACTACAAAATGTGCATACATTTAAAGCCTTACTAACAAAAAGAAAAAGCTTTAGAAACATAATCTGTTTTAGAAACATATTTTCCAAAATTTGCAGGAAAAAAATACATCCCTTAAACCAATCAAAGTAAACAATTAATTAAAATATTTTTGTCCCATCAAGCATTGTAAGAAATATCCTGGCAATAATTATGAGAGAAAAATGCATTATTCAAGAATAAATCAGAAAAAAAAAAGTAAATTTTTTTACCTCTGCAAGATGCACTGGGTATGCGCCTCAATCATTACATCCTTTAAGCACTAAATCAAAGAACAGAGACAACAACAAAGGAAATCTTGTTGACTCTATCTTCAAACTACATCCTGAGCCCATCCACTTCTCACCACCTCCACTGGTACCTTCCTGTGCAAACCACCATCATCTTCACCTGGATCACTGCAGTAGCTTCCCAACTGCTCATCTTCCTTCCCTCTCCTACAGTCTGTTGCCAGCAGAGCAGCCAGAAAGACCCTGTTATAACCAAAGTCAAATCAGATTCCTTCTCTATTTAGAGGCCACCGTTGGCTTTCTTTTCTCTGAGAGGAAAAGCTGAAGTTGTTACCATGACCAGTAAGGCCTTACCCACTCTGGCCTCCAGGCACCTCTCTGACCTTGTCCTCTCTTATCCTCTCCTTTTCCCTCTGCCCCTGACACACTGGCCTTTCTGCTTTTCCTCACAAATATGAAGCAGATTCCTGCCTTTAGACCTGGGCTTACTTCTCTTTTTTCCAGAAGTGTTACTTAGTCAGTCTCTTTTGCTCACCTTATCAATGAAGCCACCAAAATTAATAGCAATCTGCTCTGCCGGTCAGTTCCCAAAGGCCCCAATCTCCCTTACTCTGCTTTATTTATTTCTCCATAGCCTAAGCCACCTTTTCACATACTTTAGAATTTACTGGTTTGCTGTGTTTACTGGCTGCCCCTGGTAGCTCAGTTGGTAAAGAATCCTCCTGCAGTGTGGGAAACCTGGGTTCGATTCCTGGGTTAGGAAGATCCCCCGTAGGAGGGCATGGCAATCCACTCTAGTATTCTTGAATGGAGAATTCCATGGACAGAGGAGCCTGGCAGGCTACAGTCCATGCAGTCCCAAAAAGTTGGACGACTGAGTAGCTTGCACTTTCACTTTCTTCACTATAATATTCAAGAGGGCAGGGTCTTTTTCTGTTCGTTGCTGTGTCACTGGAAACCAGAAGAGTACCTGGCACATAGCAGCCACTCAGATATTTGGTGAATGAATGAATGAATGCTAAGATTACTCAGGTACATGTTTTTGTATTTCACTCTTTGCTTCTTCAAAATAGCTATGATGCCAGCCTCCCTGAAATCTTGGATAATTCAAAGAGTTGTGCATTAAGAAATAGTCTAAAAAGTTATTTAAGAACTTATAGCCATGTTATTCAGAGTTCTGACATTAATATTGAAATATTCATCATGACACATTGAAAGGTTCTCTGCCTTACAAAATTTTTAAATTAATTTATCATGCCAGGGACAGAATTAATTGAATTATTTTCTACTCTTGAATCAAGAATTCAACTGATTTGTTGTTTTTCCTCATTTTTGGTGTCTGTCATATATAAGCACAGATCTGATTTTGTGATGAGTTTTTTATTTTTTTACTTTACAATACTGTATTGGTTTTGCCATACATAAACATGAATCTGCCATGGGTGTACATAAGTTCCCACTCCTGAACCCCTCTACCACCTCCCTCCCCGTACCATCCCTCTGGGTCATCCCAATGCACCAGCACCAAGCATCCTGTATCCTGCATCAAACCTAGACTGGCAATTCGTTTCATATATGATAGTATACATGTTTCAATGCCATTCTCCCAAATCATCCCACCCTCTCCCTCTCCCACAGAGTCAAAAAGTTTGTTCTGTACGTCTGCGTATCTTTTGCTGTCTCACATACAGGGTTATCATTACCATCTTTCTAAATTCCATATATATGTGTTAGTATACTGTATTGGTGTTTTTCTTTTTGGCTTACTTCACTCTGTATAATCAACTCCAGTTTCATCCACCTCATTAGAACTGACTCAAATGTATTCTTTTTGATGGCTGAGTAATACTCCATTGTGTATATGTACCACAGCTTTCTTATCCATTCGTCTGCTGATGTGATGAGCTTTTAAAAGCTATTGTTAATTCCTCTATGTGACATTTTTTCAGGCAGAACTACCACGATTTCAGTGAGCAAATAAGATTCACCAGTATCTGAACCTTGTTAAACATAATTGCCAAAGTATAATGAGTCTTTAAACATGATAATCTGTAGAGGAAGAATTTCCTTGAATGGTATGAGATCAATGAAATCTAAGACTACATTTTTTTCTCAGCAAAGATTGACCATATGTCTACTATGATAGAATTATTGCTAGATGCTGGAGCCCAAAGATGAACAAAAAACCAGCCCTTCTCCCATAATGATTTAGTCTGGGGAAGGAGACTAATAGGTAATTGCCTAATAAGCCTGTGATATGCTAAGTGTTATAGCAGTTTCATTGAAAAGTTCTGTGAAAACATCAAAGAGAGAAAAATTTTTTTTCATTTAAACATGTTTATTAACTACCTTCAGCACTGTGGTGCTGGAGAAGACTCTTGAGAGTCCCTTGGACACCAGGGAGATCAAACTAGTCAATCCTAAAGGAAATCAACCCTGAATGTTCATTGCAAGGACTGATACTAAAGCTGAAGCGCGAATACTTTTTTGGCCACCTGATATGAAGAGCTAACACATTGGAAAAACCCCTGATGCTGGGAAAGATTGAGGGCAGGAAGGGAAGGAGCTGATCTAGGATGAGATGGTTGGATGGCATCACTGACTCAGTGGACATGAGTTTGAGCAAACTCTGGAAGAGGTAGTGAAGGACAGGGAAGCCTGATGTGCTGCAGTCCATGGGGTTGCAAAGAGTTGGACACAACTTAGTGACTGAACAACAATATTAATCAGAGGTTCATGTAGACATGAATAAGATGCAGTCTTCTGAGAGGTATTGATTATGTTATTCATGCTGATCCCGAATGTGTGACTGAAAACATTGAATCTTGAAATGCCACTTGGAAAAAATGTCCACTTATAATTGGTGAAACTTTTAGAGCACACCTTTTTTGTGGTGTAGTTACTGGACTCAGTGTCCCAGGCACTGAGCTTGGTGCTGCTGCACGGTTTAGGCTGTAATCACTACATGTCTGCATGCCAGGGTGGACTGGCTACTTTGAGCTCCAGGAAATATTGCAACCAAAAAAGCACCCAACACTTGTAACTAGTCTTATTCAAAACCTCTCCTTTGTCTGATTCTTGCACAGTGTTACGAGCTTTTTTATATAAAAAGGCTGAATGCTTCATAAATCACTAAAATTTTTAATGCTATTAGGGTGAGAGTAAAACATTAAGAAACACCAAGAAATACTTTTAGCCATCTTCCATGAACATTTAAAAATTGAGAAACTGATAGGGATATCTGTGAGTTGAATTGCTTACCACTAAATGAAGTAGCCAAAAAGACAAATTTGTATTACATTCAAGTGTATGAATCCTGTGTACAATGTTGTATACTAAGTGTACAAGGGTATACTTAGCTGTATATGAACATAAACTTGCTCTTATAACTAGTAACATACTTGAAAATGACAATAATAAAATATACACAATATAGTACTTACTATATATTAGGTACTATTCAAATAGTAAGTAATTCAGTCATCTCAATGACCATATTAGGAACCAGGATTATCCCTGTTTCTTACAGGCAGAGGAAAGCACAGTGAGCTTACTAGCCCAAGGTCATTGCTAATAAGTGGCATGGCCAGAATTTGACCCAGGGGATAAGACTCCAATCACCAGGTAAATTCTATGCTATATTGCCACACAGGTAAGACAGCCAAGTAAGCCATGTTCGTGGCTCAGACGGTAAAGCGTCTGCCTGCAATGCAGGAGACCCGGGTCTGATTCCTGGGTCAGGAAGATCCCCTAGAGAAGGAAATGGCAATCCACTCCAGTACTCTTGCCTGGGAAATCCCATGGACAGAGGAGCCTGATAGGCTACAGTCCATGGAGTCACAAAGAGTCGGACATGACTGAGCAACTTCACTACTGTTTAATTCATAGCATATTCTAGTAGGGCCTATTTGTATTAAGTGGATGTTTGCACTCAGAAATGTGTTAGATAATATTCCACTGTCCCGTTTCTTTCTATTCATCCATCAGTGGACATTTAAGTTGCTTCCATGTTCTGGCTTTTGTAAATAGTGCTGCAGTGAACACTGGAGTGCATGTGTCTTTTCAAATTATGTTTTTCTATGGCATAAAAAAGAATGAAATAATGCCATTTACAGCAACATGAATGGACCTAGAGATTGTCATCCTGAGTAAGTCACACAAAGAAAGACAAAAATTATGTGAAATTGCTTATCAGTTCAGTTCAGTCACTCAGTCATGTCCGATTCTTTGTGACCCCATGAATCACAGCTCGCCAGGCCTCCCCATCCATCATCAACTCCCGGAGTCTACCCAAACCCATGTCCATCGAGTCGGTGATGCCATCCAACCATC
>SJYC01044170.1:0-14562 GCA_006408675.1 Madoqua kirkii | reverse complement strand
TCAGGGATATTTTAGCAGACATACTTGAAGATTCAGTTAGCAAAATCACCTTTCTTACCCATTGCTAACATGTATTTTCTAGAGCCCTTTTTCAGAGCACAGAGCAAGAGTTTTACATTTAATTTCATATGATAGCCTTTAAAGAATATTGTACATATGCAGAGAGAAGAGCTAGGAAACTGATATTTACATAAATAAGATAATTTATGATTTAGAAACAAAAAAAGAATTGGAGTACAGTTTGTCCAATCCATATCAGAATTGGCCAGGACAGTATAATAGCAGCTTTTGCTATCTTCTTCCAAATTTCAAAGGTTGAAAGACCTTGTGGATCAAAGAATGTGTTTTAAACCAAAACACCCATCTTGGAGTCAAATAAAAGTAATTAAAAAAAAATGCTAGAGCTGTTTTCCATACCTGTATGGTATTCCTCTGTTATCATTTTAATATGAAAATAAGATCTCTTTTAAAAGTAATTAATAGCTCTTATTCCCAGATTTGGAAACAACTTGAATTATTTTAACATAGAGTGCTTTTGTTTTAACTACAGATCAAAAGCCAGTAAAGGATGATGAAATAAACTTTCAGTTGTGACCACTATTTTCTTAATGGAAAAATATTTTCCTTTAAGGAAAATTTTCTTAATGGAGTGGATGGAACAGAATGGAATGGAGGTAGAATAAAAGGGAATGGAATGGATGGGATAGGCTATAAGATAGCATAGCATACAATAGACTAGAATATATCAGAGTAAAATTCACAAGTCAGAAGCAAGAACTACACACATTGTGAAAAGGCACTATAGCTGATTGTAAGAACTGTAGAAAGGGACTTGGAAGGGATGAGCCAGAAGCACTCATTGGCTAGAAGAGAATTACTTGATCTTATTTCTTCATTTCTAAAAACTTTTGAAACTCCAAAATCAAAAAATAATTGAAAATTTAGCAAACTGACTTGATGTTGCCTAAAGTATTTTCAAGGAAAAAAGTTAATTTGTCAATATAATTCCATAATTTTCTATAACTGCTAATAAAAAAAGGTATTTTGCCTTATTTAATTCATAATTTGAGACAAAAGAGAAAATAAAATGTCTCACACAACTTTCTAAAGAATTATTCCTACAGTAGGTATGGAAATGGATTATCAGTTCAGTCCAGTTGTGTCCAGCTCTTTGCAACCCCATGAATTGCAGTATGCCAGGCTTCCCTGTCCATCACCAACTCCCAAAGTTTACCCAAACTCATGACAATTGAGTCAGTAATGCCATCCAACCATCTCATCCTCTGTCGTCCCCTTCTCCTCCCGCCTTCAATCTTTCCCAGCATCAGGGTCTTTTCCAGTGAATCAGCTCTTTGCATCAGAGTTTCAGCTTCAGCATTAGTCCTTCCAATGAATATTCAGGACTGGTTTCCTTTAAGATGGACTGGTTGGATCTCCTTGCAGTCCAAGAGACTCTCAAGAGTCTTCTCCAGTACCACAGTTCAAAAGCATCAATTCTTTGGTACTCAGCTTTCTTTATAATCTAACTCTCATATCCATACATGACTACTGGAGAAACCATAGCTTTGACTAGATGGACCTTTGTTGGAAATGGAATATATGATTTTTAAACAAAATATTGGCTGAAATTCAAAATATACTTTTTAATAATAACACAATATCTAGTATTTTGTATAAAATTATTAAACTTTCTATACCATAATAAAATTTATTGCTTGTCTCAGGATGACAGAGAGATTATGTTTGGAGACAAACTTCCATGCTTCATTTGCACTTTTGAATATTTTGAAAACAGAAGCACTGATAGTTTTGTTCTAGAGTATCTTTTTAAGGATATTTATACAGCATGAAGGTTGCAAAACACAGCTATTATCTCCCCTGAGACAGAAGTGTATTTAGATGATGCCCAGGATAATAAAGATAATGTCTATCTTTGAGTCAAAGGTTGGACATGTTTACCTGAAAGTGAAGTCACTCAGTCATGTCGGACTCTTTGAGACCCTGTAGACTGTAGCCCAACAGGCTCCTCAGTCTATGGGATTCTCCAGGCAAGAATATTGGAGTGGGTTGCCATTTCCTTCTCCATGTTTACCTGAAGGCTTTTAAAAGATTAGAATTTTCTAAACTCTAGTTTCTCCACTATGACACACATCCATTGCATTGACCAAGTCCACCTCCATGTCACCCCCATGGGACGTGGGAAGCAAGAGAAATGTGAAATTCATGCTGCCTCATTTGCCATAAGCAACAAAATCCTTTAACTCTGTTCCAGGAGTCCCATGTCTTTTGCCAGGGTCTTTGAATCTAAGGCAGATTGACTGTTAGCCTACTAGAAGGGCAAAGTCTCAGACACCTTACCACTCCTGACAGATTGTGGACTCAAAAGTGAATTTCATGCTTCTCTAAATGTAAAGTAACCACAGTTGGCTGGTATTTTCTACGTGGCATTTTGATAATAAAAATCATGTATTTAACTGGTATTTAAAGCATTCTTTATGGGATAAACTTTGGGTGGAGGGGAATTAGCAATATTGTCGACATGCCAAACATAATGGATGCTTCCAAAAGCCTTACTGTTACGGCAAACAAGACCCAAAGTTATCACCCTGTCTCCTGTGTGTTCCTCAAATATGTTGTATTCCACTGAGAAGGGCATTAAAAAATAAAAGAGTTTGAATAAAATAAAATTAGAAACATATTTATATCTTATTTCTCTGTCCCAAACTTTCAATCATTGGTTTATTGAAGAAAATAGAAAAAATGTTTAGAAGATCTGTTTGCTATTCAAAACCCTGCATCGATAATTGAATTAAATTTCACACCTAAAGGGAATAAATACTACAATCCATTCATTATTATGGCCCATTATAATGATTGCAATTGGGTTCTTCATTTACACTGAAAGGTAACTGTCAAATATTAACATTTATTGTGATTTTTAATTAAAGTCAACATTTCTAAACAGAGGAGATTGTTTTTATTCAGAGCTTATTTAACTGAACCAGAATTTTTGTCCTTGACCAAAATGGAGAAATGGAAAGGAAAAAACTCAAACTAGGGATCCTGGTCAGAACGGGAGGATAAATATGTACAGCACAGGGGATTTGTGTTTAGTGAAATTATTGTGTGGTATTCTAATTACAGATACATGATGTGATGCATTTGTCAAAACTCACAAAATTTTATAGCACAAAAAACTGAATTGAATGTGTGCAAAATTTTAAAAATAATAATCTGGAGATCACAAGATTCCAGGAAGGAATGCAGGCTGTGAGAAGAGAATGTAACTATATCATAAATATATAAAACAATCTCACTGAAGGAGATGAGAGAAAAGTACTGACCTAAGTGATTTTGAAAATCAATCGATCTGTGAGACCAAAGGGAAAAGGAACTGCATACAAGGGCTATATTCCAGAGGATAAAGCTTTTCCTCCTGGGAGAAGGCATTCACCCGGGGGAAGGCATTCACAGATTTAACACTGCTACAAACCTATAATGGAATCAAAAAAAAATAGGTAAATAGGCAGCAGATGCATGCTCAGTTACTCAGTCATGTCTAATTCTTTTGCATCCAATGGACTATAGCCTGTTAGGCTCCTCTGTCCATGGAATTTCCCAGGCAAAAGTTCTGGAGTGGGTTGCCATTTCCTCCTCAAGGGGATCTTCCTGACCCGGAGATTGAGCCCAGATCTCCTGTGTCTCCTGCACTGACAGGCAGATTCTTCACCACTGGGCCACCTGGGAAGCTGAGATGGCCACATGGCAGATGGTGCAAGCCCGTTTTTTCATTTTTGGAGTGGAAATTTAAAGAGAAGTAAGGAGAAGAGGATGGAATGATCCATGTGGTTAATTGATTAAAGCTGGACAGAGTGGTGTGAACTCATGTTTATCTGAATATAGTTAAAGATGGTTACAAGTAATAATATGTACACATTAGTGTACATAAATGAGTTAGCACACACACATATACTTCTTTGCTCTATCAGCTGACACTGGACTAAAAGAAGCAACACCCCAGGAGCAATAGCCCCTCCTAAAGCTCAGATCCTGGTTTCCAATACCATTCTCCAAAGAGAAGAACCAGGGATCCTTTGAGAAATAGCTGACTCTAAGTCTGAGACAGGAAACATGAAAGATGAGCTTGGAGCATTTTATAGTGTCAAAATCCTGAAAATGAAAAAAAGACCAACCACATGCTCTGAGTCTGTTAAAAGAGTAAGGAGCCAACAGTAAGAGCTCTCAGTGGCCAGAGCTAGAATAATCTGAGCTACAGAATAAATCAAGTAGTATTTATTGTATTATAACCCACAGTATAAAATAAATATCCACGAGTCCATGCTGATATAAACAAATGACTGAATAAATTAATAAATGAAGGAGAAGATACAAATCTTCCTTGAAGAGAAATTCCAAATAATTTATGTAGCTATTCCACCTTAAAGGTCAGGATGTATAACTCCATACCCCTACTCTGTGCACAGAGACTTTCTTTGAAAAATAGCAGAATAAACAGGGGGAAAAAGATTTGAGATGGAGAAAAGTGAAAAACAGCTCCATGTAATCACCATCATTAACACTCATAAGTCATGATGGTAGTCAGATATGATAGGATGAAAATGAAACTACCTGGGTGATTTCCTCCCTGGTCTAATCATAAGAAAAATGTCACACTAATTCCAAGAGAGGGACATCCTATAATACGCCTGATCAATCCTCAGAATTTTCAAGAACATCAAATACAAGGAAAAGTGTGAGAAACTCTCAGAGCCATACAGAACCCAAAGAGACATAATGACTGAATATAATGTGGTTTCCTGGGCTGGGAAGTTCCCCTGGAGAAGGAAATGGCAACCCAATCCAGTATTCTTGCCAGGGAAATTCATGCACAGAGGAGTCTGGTGGGCTTCATTCCATGAGGTCACAAAAGAGTTAGACATGACTTAGCAACTAAACAAACAAACAAACAAATTCCTGGAACATAAAAGGATAGTAGGTAAAAGCTAAGGACACGTGATTAAGTTATAAACTCTCATTAACATAGTGCATCAGTATTGATTCATTAATTTTAATATTGCTATGTATAAAACTTATGTAAGATGTTAATAATAAGGGAAAAAATAAGAAAAACTTTGTGGGGCTGTATATGGGAACACTCTGTATTATATTCTCAATTTTTCTGTAAATCAAATATGCTCTAAAAATATGAGGTCTGATTTTAAAATGAAGTTATTTGACATATATATTGTTTCCATCTTTAACAATAATTCTTGTATTAAAATAAGTTATTTCTATTCCATGGAAAAAAGAAATTTATCTCATAAAGGAGACATACACAATTTACTGAAAGTCTCAGATTACTTCTCTAAGTAATTTAGTTGATACTTAAGGTGACCAAGACCAAGATACAACTATAATGTTTAGTAATGCAGCCTATTAAAATGCACAGGTGAGACAGTTACAATATCATTGAAATATGAAGGTTATTTAAAATTTCCTTCCAAATTACATTTTAATTATTAAAAATAAAATGCTTATTTAAACTTATAATCATATTGTACATCTATACTAGATGTAATCATTTGATTCTAGATGGATTGCTTTCTCTCAGGCTTACTTGGTCTGTCTTTATATCGGCAAACTATAATGCATACTTAGCTATCTTTTGCTTGTATTAAAAGAAATGTGTCACCTCTAAAGGAGCTCACAAAATAGTTACATGGATAAATACAGATCAGTTTAGTTGGATCTTTATATCTATGGGGCTTTCCTGGTGGCTTAGATGGTAAAGAATCTGTCTACAATGCAGGAGACCTGGGTTCAATCCCTGCGTCGGGAAGATCTCCTGGAGAAGGGAATGGCTACTCATTCCAGCATTCTTACCTTCAGAGTCCCATGGACAGATGAGCCTGGCAGACTACAGTCCATGGGGTCACAAGAAGGAGTTTTGTCATCCTACTGACTGTGCAAAATTGATTAACATATAGTTGCTTTGAGCACTTTCTTATCTTAAAGAAATTCTCTTTCAGAACCTATCACTTTAAGTTGTTTCTTTCCATGCCTTTCTATCAAAGGTTAGGTCTCATTGTTTCAGTCAGGATGGAAACTCTAAAACTCCTACAAATAAAATACATTATCATTATGCCATTACTATTCAATTTTTCATTCTTTATTTAAATAAATATTTCTAGCTGGATAATCTACCAGACTGAGGCTACCAGAAGAGGCATTTGGGAAGAAAACAAGAAAAAACAAACATCTGTACTAGATTTTTACTCATTTCCTCTTCTGTATTTTTAAAAGTTATTTTACTTTTGCTTGTATTAAAAGAAATGTGTCACCTCTAAAGGAGCTCACAAAATAGTTACATGGATAAATACAGATCAGTTTAGTTGGATCTTTATATCTATGGGGCTTTCCTGGTGGCTTAGATGGTAAAGAATCTGTCTACAATGCAGGAGACCTGGGTTCAATCCCTGCGTCGGGAAGATCTCCTGGAGAAGGGAATGGCTACTCATTCCAGCATTCTTACCTTCAGAGTCCCATGGACAGATGAGCCTGGCAGACTACAGTCCATGGGGTCACAAGAAGGAGTTTTGTCATCCTACTGACTGTGCAAAATTGATTAACATATAGTTGCTTTGAGCACTTTCTTATCTTAAAGAAATTCTCTTTCAGAACCTATCACTTTAAGTTTTTCTTTCCATGCCTTTCTATCAAAGGTTAGGTCTCATTGTTTCAGTCAGGATGGAAACTCTAAAACTCCTACAAATAAAATACATTATCATTATGCCATTACTATTCAATTTTTCATTCTTTATTTAAATAAATATTTCTAGCTGGATAATCTACCAGACTGAGGCTACCAGAAGAGGCATTTGGGAAGAAAACAAGAAAAAACAAACATCTGTACTAGATTTTTACTCATTTCCTCTTCTGTATTTTTAAAAGTTATTTTCCTTTTCCACTGGTTCCTCCTAATTTTAGCTTTTTCAAAAACCAGGGTCATCATCCTTCTTGGGAACCCTAGAAGTATAAGCAGTAACAAATTCTGAAGAGACCCTACTACCCAGGACACTGCTCAGTTGGAGTATTCTTTCTTACCCTGCTTAACCAGAAGTTAATACTTCCTAAAAAAAAACAAAGACTAGTTGTAACAAGATCATCCAACCAATGGAATGCATAATATGCAATTTACTAAGTGATTAATATAACAAGTTTAAATATGTAAGTAGTAAATCATAACATGAGTATAGCTGGTGTTTAATCCTATAATTATCTAGAATTAGAAGCCTTAGTATTTGCAGTTGCCTCATTCTTATATCCTTGGGATTCAATAAGCACCTTAAATATGATAGAGGATGGCAGGGTAACAATACAGAAGGAATCTGAGCCCTTTAGTGATTTTATGATATCTCTTATCTCTGCAGGCTGCTGGACCTACCTCCATAATGTGACAAAAGAGAAATAAATTTTCCTCTCGTTTGAGCTTCTGTACCTACTAAATATATCTTAGTCAATAAAGAAATTAGTACACAGAGGTGGAATACACCAGTAACAAAACCTATCCCTGGGTCAGGAAGATCCCCTGGAGAAAGAAATGACAACCCACTCCAATATTCCTGCCTGGGAATCCCATGGACAGAGGAGCTTGGCAGGCTACAATCCATGGGATCACAAAGAGTTGAACAAGACTGAGCATACACACATAAACACACCACACACTCACAATATATAGCACATATACAGACGTTGGACAACACAGTGAGGAAACAGCTACTGTAGGCTGGAGACCTGTTAAACTGACTTTGACATGGCAAACTATTTGATAAAATGGTCCTCCACAGATACCTGGAAAGCCAGTAAGTATTTCCTGAGTCTGAAGATGTAGGAAACAATGTTGGAATACTTCAGGGAATTGGTTTATGTTACTTGCTGTTGCTTTTCACAACATACTGTAGGGATGAGATGAAACTAAACAAGAATTAGCCAGCTTACAAGCAGAAAAGGAGTTCTGCTAAAAGCAATTTTCTAAGTATTAATACTAAATGCAATAGGTATAAAGGGTTCAGTAACAAAAGGCTTTGGAAGACTAGAAAAGCCAACTGCTTCTATAGCTTAAGTAGAAGAAGATAAGGCTTGAGAGTAACCTTTTTTAATCATCTTACATTAGGATGTCTCTGTCAGACTGTGAAAACTAGGCTTCTAATTAACTAATACGGAATTATTTCTGCTGAAAGAGAACTGCTGAAAGGTGAACTGCTGAAAGAGTGACAGGCCAAGCATCAAAACAAGGACATAAATACGAGATTTTCTAGTCTCGAGGTCACCAGGTAAGATCTTTGGTTATTGTGGTTACTTTTTCACATAATTGACAAGAACCAAATAGACCGAATGTTCTGTGTTTTTCAAGAAATTGCATTATAAAGGAACACACAAGCCTCGCTTGCAAAAGCAAGTAATTACTAAACTTTAAAGCAACCTCATATTCTAAACCAGTCTAACAGAAAGGGATTTCTAATACTTCTCCAGATTCTCTATACCAAGTATGTCATAATTCTGTTGTCAAAGAATAAGTGAAAATAATTTGCTTGTGTTTACTTAAATAAAGGGCTTTTCTGGTGGCTCACTGGTAAAGAAACCACCTGCCAATGGAGAAGACATGGATTCAATCCCTGGATCAGGAGGATCCCCTGGAGAAAGGAATGGCAACTCACTCCAGTATTCTTGGCTGGGAAATTCCATGGACAGAGGAGCCTGGTGAGATATAGTCCATGGGGTCACAAAAAAGTCAGACATGACTTCTCTACTAAACAACAACAGGAACTTAAGTAAATATAAAAACTCAAAAATCATTGATGTCTGAAATTATTAATAATAGTAAACAGTAATTCCTTAAGCCTTGCTTCAATAAAGTCAGAGGACAATTACTTTCAAGAAGTACAGTCTATGACAAGTAATGCATATTAACAACTGAGCATATAAGCTGTAATAATTGCTCCAAGAGAAGTATGTAGGAAATGGTTTGAGAGCTTTAAGTGAAAAAGCTGAAGGAAAGAGTTTCTTTTTAGAAGAAACAACATGAAGAAACTCAGAAGAAATGTGTATATATTAGGAGAAAACTAAAGATAGGAACTAGCCAGGATGAGATTATAACAAATCTAGCTGGTCTTGAAATGGGAATCTGGGCTTTACCTTTTAAGCCAGTGTGTCCCAACATGCAATCAACATCCCAGGGATGGTACACAGAAATCTTGATGTGTGATATTACAATTTTAATGATGATTTATTGTAATAAATATTATAAAAACGTAACCAGAACTTATAATGCTGTAAGTTCGTACATATTGATACTTAGGATGGCATTAAATTGGCTACTGTTATTATAATCCATTGCATGCAGAAATAAAGGCTGTGGGAAGCAACCTAGAAGTCCATCAGCAGATGAATGGATAAGAAAGCTGTGGTACATATACACATGGAGTATTATTACTCAGCCATTAAAAAGAATACATTTGAATCAATTTTATTGAGGTAGATGAAACTGGAGCCTATTATACAGAATGAAGTAAGCCAGAAAGAAAAACACCGATACAGTATACTAACACATATATATGGAATTTAGAAAGATAGTAACGATAACCCTGTATGCAAGACAGCAAAAGAGACACAGATGTATAGAACAGTCTTTTGGACTCTGTGGGAGAGGAAGAAGGTGGGATGATTTGGGAGAATGGCATTGAAATATGTATAATATCATATATGAAATGAATCGCCAGTCCAGGTTTGCTGCATGATACTGGATGCTGGGGGCTGGTGCACTGGGACGACCCGACCCAGAGGGATGGTACGGGGAGGGAGGAAGGAGGGGGTTCAGGATGGGGAACACGTGTATACCTGTGGTGGATTCATGTTGATGTATGGCAAAACCAATACAATATTGTAAAGTTATTAACATCCAATTAAAATAAATAAATTTATATTTAGGAAAAAAGAAATAAATGCTGTGTTCACATACACTTAGAAATATTTCACATTTTCAGTAATTAAAACATCCACCACAACTACATGGAAACTATTACTGGCTAATCAGTTACTAGATTGTGAAGAGGTAATTTCTATATAAATTGATCAATTCAAAATTTTCAGAGCATGCTGGTAATTTTGACAAGGAAATTTTAAATTCTGATGTGTCTCTGTCTATTCAGTAATGTCCAACTCTTTACAGTCCCATGGACTGTAGCCTGCCAGGCTCCATTATCCATGGAGTTTTCCAGGCCAGAATATTGGAGTAGGTCACCATTTCCTACACCAGGGGATCTTCTCAACCCAGGGATCAAACCAGAGTCTCCTGCATCTCCTCCATTGGCAGGCGAATTCTTTACCACTGCACAACCTGGGAAGCCCTCTGATAAGGATAAAGGCAATTAAATAGATGATTTAAAATAAAAGAAAAATTATTTACCATTTGTCAAAATCAATGAATACTGTATGTAGATTAATTCTAAAATCCAGAATCATAAAAAGAAACAAAGATGGGTAACTGAATCATTCAGTTGTATACAGAAAAATGAAAGAGTTTGTCACTCAGTCACGTCTGACTCTTTGTGACCCCATGGACTATAGCCCACCAGGCTCCTCTGTCCATGGGATTCTCTAGGCAAGAATATTGGAATGGGTAGCCATTACCTTCTAGGGATCTTCCCGACCCAGGGATCAAACCTGGGTCTTCTGCATTGCCGGCAGATTCTTTACTGTCTGGGCCGCCAGGGAAGCCCAGAAGGCACATTTAAATAACCTAGCTCTCAAAAGCAATGCAAGGGCATTATATGACAGTGACAAAGGAAAAGAAGTTGCTTTACAAAAGAGTTTGTCACTCAGTCACGTCTGACTCTTTGTGACCCCATGGACTATAGCCCACCAGGCTCCTCTGTCCATGGGATTCTCTAGGCAAGAATATTGGAATGGGTAGCCATTACCTTCTAGGGATCTTCCCGACCCAGGGATCAAACCTGGGTCTTCTGCATTGCCGGCAGATTCTTTACTGTCTGGGCCGCCAGGGAAGCCCAGAAGGCACATTTAAATAACCTAGCTCTCAAAAGCAATGCAAGGGCATTATATGACAGTGACAAAGGAAAAGAAGTTGCTTTACTGATTAACTGCATTTTAAATGCGATAAAGTTTCAATTGTCAATAAGAACTTTCTATGTCAAACATCCATATGGAAAGGAAATAAGAAGTAGTTCCCTAAAAGGTTGAAAATTTGACATCATGCAGGAAAACACTATTCTTCCAAATGACTAAACATTTCACACGGAGATGAAACAACTATCTTAGCTGGAATTCATTTAACTCAAGGTTTTGTTCATTTGAGGGGGGATAGATTGTACAGCTTGGAATGAAATCTTACCTTGCCAATAAATTTCTTTATATCTTGACTAAATATAAAATTTAAACTGAGAAGTTCCTGGTTGCAACTGTGCTTTCAGTTCTGCAAAAGCTTACAAATCTTCCAGCCTTAAGGGAATAAAGCCATATCATTGTAGGAATATGCAAAGCCAAGTAAATATTAGGGGAAAACAGAATCCTCGCTTCTGAATCTAATCTTTGAAGGCTACAGATATAAATATATCTTTTAATTTACTATTCCAATAAAATGATGTAATGCAATTGTATATAACTGAATGTTCTCTGTATTCATGGAAATTAAGCAATATCTTAAAATAAAATGTCTAACTTGCCGTTTATGCTGCTAGAAAATCTATGCTGGGTTTCTGGATGAAGATGAGCATATGAGACCATTGCCACAGCAACCAAATCTGTAAATAATATTGTGTTAGTCACAGGAACACAATGTATGCTGTTTTTAATATTCTGCCTTTACCCTTTGTCACTGCTAATTTATGCACAAGCTAACTCTAAATTTAATATGGGAACATTGTCCTCTTTGAATTAAAAATTAAATATAAGACAATTCCTTTTCAAATAAACTTTCCCCAAGTTTATTCCACAAGAAGCTACCTAGTGACCTTCACTGATTATGATAGTTTATTAACACCATTATTCAAGATCACAAATCATTATTGAGATGCAACTTGGTACATTGGAAAGCAACAATCTTGAAGTCAAGATAAATCTGAATTGTGATTATAATTTTGCCATGATGACATTTTTCCTCCTAATCCAGTAGGTTTGTTGGGAAGAATAATGTATACAAAAGGCAAGACACATTATAGATGTTCAGTGACACAATATATCCCATGATATTGATGAAAATAGGTCTGCATATTTTAAAAATTACATGAAACATTTTGCTGGTGTTATGATTCAATTGTATTGTTCTGATATAGGATTTATAAGTCTTGAACTGAAATTTTAATTATGCTATTTTATTTTTAAACCTGAATGGCTGGTGTTGCTTCCCTAGAAAAGAGGAACCACTCTCCTGCTTTTTACATCATCCCCATGGAACAATCATAAGTCCTGTCTCTCCATGGAAACATAGTTTATGCTGAGCCTGACAAGGCCCTTCCCTCAAGGACATCACTATGGATTCATGAGTCAAGCCTAACAGTCAGTACCCGAAAAGTCCATCTCTTCTCAGTGGAGTTACCAATACCTGGCACTGCTGGGGGCCATCTTGTCCACTTGGAGGAGACCTCCTGTAATCAGGCTATTCCTAGGAGATATCGTGGGTTCAGTTCCAAACCAATGCAATAAAAGGAGTCACCTCAATTCCTGGCTTTCCAGGGCATACAAAAGTTATGTGTACACTATACTGTGGTCTATTAAGTGTGGAATCACATATGTCTTTAAAAAAATAAATATGCATGCCTTAATGAAAAAATATAAAATAAAAAATTACAATATAACATCAAAGATCACTGATCACAGATCAGCAAAACAAATACAATAGTAATAATAAAGTTTGAAATATTACAAGAAACACCAAAATATGACAGAGTCATATGAGGGAAATAGTGCTGATATACAAACCTTCAATTTGTAAAAATACAGTATCTGCAAAGCACAGTAAAACAAGGTTTGTCTGTATACAAGATGAAGCCACACATGAGTTAGTAGAGCAGTCATGAACAGGAAGATAGTGATTAGGGTATTTGAGGCCCATAATCCAGATTTTTCAATAAAATTAGCCAATGAAGAGCTTTTGGCTCATGTTCATTTCAGTTGAATTTCTGTCAGTCACAACGTGTGCTAAATCACTTGAGTTGTGTCTGTGCTATTACTTTTCTTTTGACATAGACACACAGCTAACTTGGAATTAATGTTTATATGGTATAATGTAGCATGAGTACATGATGGTTTCTTTCTTTTAAAAAAAAGTACACAATCATTCAAAACCATTATTTAAAAAACACCCACTGCTCTGACATTTGTCCTAGAAGCATGACTTTGCTTCTCCGCTCCGTCTTCCAAGCTGTGGGTCTAAATTGCTCATCTTGTGCCATGGTCATACTGTCTTAATTACAACAGGTTTGTAATAACTGTTATAAGAGCTAGAGTAAGGCTATCCATTTCCTTCTCCCTTAAGATTATCTAAACTATTCTTGGCATTTGGTACATCCATAAAATGTTTTGGAATTGGCTTCTCAACTTAAGTATTTTCATTTCTTGTATTTAATGAGTATTATACTGAATTACCATATCAGTTTGTAGAGAGATCCTTCAAATGTTGAGTTTTGTAATCCATGCACCATCTCTCCAATTATTTGGATCATTTTTAAAAGTTTATACAAATTTTGTTCCATTGTTTTCTAAGAGGAAGTCTTAGATTCACTCTTCAGTTCAGTTCAGTCGCTCAGTCATGTCCGACTCTTTGTGACCCCATGAACCATAGCACACCAGGCCTCCCTGTCCATCACCAACTCCCAGACTTCACCCAAACCCATATCCATCAAGTCAGTGATGTCTACCAACCATCTCATCCTCTGTTGTCCCCTTCTTCTCCTGCCCTCAATCTTTCCCAGCATCAGGGTTTTTTCCAATGAGTCAACTCTTCATATCAGGTGGCCAAAGTACTGGAGTTTCAGCTTCAACCTCAGTCCTTCCAAGGAATACCTAGGACTGATCTCCTTTAGGATAGACTGGTTGTGTCTCCTTGCAGTCCAAGGGACTCTCAAGGGTCTTCTTCAACATCACAGTTCAAAAGCATCAATCCTTCGGCACTCAGCTTTCTTTGTAGTCCAACTCTCACATTCATACATGACCACTGGAAAAACCATAGCCTTGACTAGAAGGTTCTTTGTTGGCAAAGTAATGTCTCTGCTTTTTAATACGCTGTCTAGGTTGGTCATAACTTTCCTTCCAAGGAGTAAGCATCTTTTTTAATTTCATGGCCGCAGTCATCATCTGTAGTGACTTTGGCGCCCCCCAAAAATAAAGTCAGCCACTGTTTCCACTGATTCCCCATCTATTTCCCATGAAGTGATGGAACTGGATGCCATGATCTTATTGAGCTTTAAGACATCTTTTTCACTCTCCTCTTTCACTTTCATCAAGAGGCTTTTGAGTTCCTCTTCACTTTCTGCCATAAGGGTGGTG